>OMNN01084240.1:0-15965 GCA_900302755.1 Chromis chromis | reverse complement strand
GCTCAGTGCTTTACGCTAATATTAGCAGCTAACTAGCCAGTAGCTAGCTAGTAGCTTACCGAGACGACGGTCCCTCTTCATCGTTGTCACAAGCCACAACTGCGGGGGGCGGGGTTATCATGACCGGCGATCAGCGGTACAGAGGGACACAAGCGCAGCTGATCAGCTGTGATCAGCGTTCAGCGGTGGAAAGGGACACATAAGTGATCATATGTGTCCTTTTTTTCCAGGATGTCCCTGGTCTGGTCAGATATATTGGAATGAATCCCGGGACACACGGAAGTTTTGCACACACACACTGTTGCGCTGAAATCCTGTAGCTACAATTGTGTCACGGATATGTGGAAGTGCCAGCGGACCTCCGCGGACCTTATAAACATCTTTATAAATATGTTTATCTTCATAAAGATGTTCATCTTTATAGAGATTAACCCCAATTACCACTACTGCGCATGTGTGTCAAGGACAGAAAGGCAGACGCGGCAGCGGAAGGTGCCGCAGCAGTTTTGAGAGAAAAACTAAGATTAAAAAAAAACAACAACGACGCGTCGACTATTAAATTATTTGTCGACGATTTTAATAGTCGACGTAATCGTGACTAGTCGACTAATCGTGGCAGCCCTAATCATTAATGATAACTCTGTTCCATTTAGCTCCAGAATGCACAATAGGATTGTGTCCTAATTCTCTCCCTCATCCACTCGTTTACTGCTCCCTATATAATACAGACATTGGATAAATCACCCCGTAAAAGGCAATTAATTTTGAATGACATTTATGAATAATTGACAGCTGTGGTAGGAGTTAGCACAGTGGTAAATACTGGCGCCTTGCATTGTGGGAGTGTTAAAAGAAAGCGCTGTTCAAGGTTTGAGCTTTTTTTTATTCACTCAAATCAAACGCTGCAGAGTAGAGTGATTGCAGTTACAGCCTTTTTCATTTTGCATGTCCCAGCAGGAAAAGCACGTGTAAATGGTGAAACTGACTGAATTCCATTTAGCTGCTTCAGTTTTAGGATCCCGGTAAAGTGCTTTTTTTCCCCCCGCAGCAGACGTTTTAACTTGCACAGCTGGAATTAAAACATCAACAGTGGCTCCGTTCCATTAAACGTCTCAGTAATCAGTGAGCCAGGACCTCCTCTAAGTGGAATGCAGCCGTCATTACTGTTATTCTAATGTTATTTAATACACCTGTGCATTTCTGGCTGACGTGTAAAGATGGCAGCCATGAGAACGATCTGCTGTGCCTGCTGGTGACTTACCGGGACACTGGAATGGAACAGAACCCTCCAGTAATGTTATTAGTAACACCTGTGACGACCCAAACTGTGTGCTGTTAAAAGGATTACAGCAGAAATATAATGCAGCGATTAGCAATGTAATTAGTTAGTCTGCCATGAAAAAGATGGAAGAGACCTCCATTACTGTGGGCAGTGTATTGTGACAGTATTGGAATGTGATTCAAGCCATGACTGCATTTTACTCTACTGTTGTTGACACGCACATCCAAACCTGCCATCTGTTAAGAAAGCTAGCGGCCCTCATGTCCCTATTCTGTACCGTTTTAACTTGTCCCTTATGTCCTGTGAATACTGACCAACAGAGATCATAGTTAACACCCCGTGCAGACAGGATGAGTTAATTAGACGTCAGTGTGATTAGTCCTGATAGGATGACTGTATTTAAGTGGCAGTGGTGGTCTAGTGGTTTGTGAAGCGAACTTGGAACCGGTGGGTCGCCGGTTCGAGTCCCTGGACTGGCAAGAGGTTGAGGTGGGGAAGTGAGAGCGACCGCTTGTCGTGGTCAAAAGTTTTGAGAATTTGTGGTCAATCCTCAAGGACAAACAAAAACCCACAAATTCTGACAAATTATTAATTAAACTGATTATTCATATTCCTCGGTCAGGATGTGGCCCAGAAGTTGATTGATAGCATGCCAGGGTGAATTGCAGAGGTCTTAAAAAGAAGATAAACACAGCAAATATTGACTCTTTGCATAAACTCAATTTATTGTCAATAAAAGCTTTTGACAATTATGAAATACTTGTAATTATACTTCAGTATACCATCGTAACATTTTACAAAAAGATCTAAAAACATTGAAGCAGTGAACTTTGTAAAAACTAATTTTGTGTCATTCTCAAAACATTTGGCCACGACTGTATAGTTAAGGTTAACTTTGAATAAGATGGGTCAATGCAGAGAAGGAGTTTCCCCAAGGGGATCAATAAAGGTTAGACTATTATTTATTGTTTATCATAGGATTTTTAGGTAGTGGATTTTTCTAAAGGTTATTTTATTTTCCTCCATGTCTGCCTGTTGTCATTGAACACATGTAGAAACAGGTAGATTTGTGTTTGAATGGTGTCATTTAAAAAATGTAAAAACCAAGTTTGCAGTTTATCCATCTTGTTTAACAAGAAGTAAATACTGGATGTCCTGAATATCCTGCAGTAGTGTGTTTGAGCTGTATAAAGAGCAGTTCTTCATGTCAAAGGCTGAACCTGAAACCCTCATGTCAACCTGCCACCTTGCCAAAGTGTCCTTGAACAGAACATAGAATCTAAAGTGTTCTGTAGGGAACCCTGACCTCTGAACTCACTGCAATGGTGGCAAGAGAAAGACATTTCTGCAGTGTAGATCAGTGTGTAGTATGTTAATCCTGCACTGTTTGACTGTGGGTGTGATCTTCTGTAAAATGAACACATGCAATCAGGGTGGTATCAACAGACATGCAGGCTGTAGTAATCTGTCAAATAGTTATCACCAGTGGAGAAATGTTAGTGGGGCGTCCGAGTTATCTAACATGTTGATATCTCGGCTCTGACTGCAGCTGACTCTTGATATATTTGGCATCTGCACTGTGAAGACAGTAACTTGATCTGTTTTTGTCACAGTCCCAGCTTGATGTGCTCATGTGTCTGCAGCAGGAGAGTTTTTAGATGTGTACCTGCACTTTTCCTGCAAGAGTTGACCAATAACAACTAGTTTGTTTCTTAAAAATCTGTTTATGTGTTTTAGATTTTTATTGAGAACCTTTTGAAACATTAGTTTCAGCTGAGAAACTGTCATATAATCATGGTTGCAATGATCTGTATGACACATCCTATTATTTTCTTCTCTGCTGCTAAGGACTTAGAACTACACACACACACACACACACACACACTCTTTAATTCATGAGACTGATGCAAAATCTCCACTACTGCATGCAATCTGCTTCTTGTGAAATCCAATCCATTAAAACAGGACGTACTGAGCGACTGTTCCCTGTATCAGTGATATTTCTCCTTTACATGTTGAGTCCTTTGTGCTCAGGGTGTTTTTTATAAACGCTGTGTGTTTGTGAGTGTGTCGTAGGTGTGTTAAAAAGGGATATGTGGACATTCTCCTCATTTCTTGCAACCACAAAGGCTCATGGGAAGTGTTTTTGATGTGTTGGAGACAAGAGACTTGGCAAGGTAGACAGTCTGAGGAGAAAATATACACAAAGTGTAGCAGTACAAATGTTCCAGCTTTGTTCTGCTGCAGAGTGGAAGTGACCTCTGGTTCAGGCTCTGGTCATTATAAATGATCACCGGCTGCTGACGCACATGTAGACGTGAACAGTTTAACAGACTCATAATAGTCCAATTAAATGTAAAACATGTTGGCCTGTTTAATAATGAACTGAGGTTTTAGGTTTGGGCTGAGTGTCTTAGTGCCAACTGAGCAAACACCTTCCTGCTCAAGCATAGAGTACTTTCAGCTCTTTTTGAGAGGCCTTTTGAACCATTATCCAACCGACATATTTAACATACAAGAACTACCTGCATTACATTATTGGTTATGTCATTAATATCATCTGAAAAACAGATTATTAGTATTTTAGGAATGTTACAGTTAATTTGCATATTGTATCAAATGAAGATACATTATTTTCCTTCGTACAAATTGTAACTTTTATTCCAATTATAATCCACAATTACTTAAACGCTTATTTACTTTATTTTTTATTTTTAGTATCACTTTGTTTGCAGTCATTTCAAGTAAGTATTATTAATGTTATATTCGTATGTCTCCTGATCTGCCTGATATTGTTGCCAAGAGAACCAACACTTATAAAACTATATTCTACATTTATTACAGAGAAACTGAGCAAACCTTCTCAAATGTTTCTCCTTGCATAGCCCTTGTTCTTGGTTATGTTCTGACTGTCATTATTATGCATGACACACTATTTTAGTCTTATCTTGTTTAATAGAACCAAGACATTAGATTTGATCATGTATTTATGTATTGTATTTCTAACTTTGAACGGCAAGTTGCTGTAAAAACAGCGGGCAGTATTTAGGGCCTTCACAGAGCCAATAAATAGTTTTATTTATTAAAGCTCCATAGGTATACATGGATAGGGTTAATCCATGGTTCCCAAGTGTTCCCAAGCTGATGTGGAAGAAAAGGTTTGCACAGTTTTATCCCACATCTATCCCGTACTATCAGCAGAAAAGTTGCATTGTGGGCAATGTACGCGCCTGGTTGTTCTCTCTATTGCGAGTCAGGCAGTGTTATCTGAGTACAATGTTAAATCAGCGGACTACTGGAAGCCTGCCCTTATCAAGAACCTCTGTAAACTTCTTGGGGGCTAAAAGGGAGCAAATCCCCGCAGCCAGGATCCAACATGTGGTGGAAAATCCTGAAACCAGAAGCGTGAGGGCTGTTCTGGCAGCAGATTAGTGGCCCATGGTTTTGCAATGAGATGTTAAACATTCACATATAGGTATTATATTTGGCTGTCCATTTACTTTTTGGTCATTTAGTGTATTCATATAAACACTAAAAGTATGTTAGAAGATGGTTTAAATGTTCTATTGTTCTGTACTTCCCCTAATTTTCAATGTATTGGACTCATAATTGTTGTAGCTGTTTTATGGTAGTGAATCCCTCTGCCCAACCCGCCCAGTCAGTCTCTCTCTATCTGTTTCTACATAAACACAGCAGATTAGCAGGAAGATTTGAGGGAATATTAATAACCTTCTATAAACCACAGCCAGCTGCCTCCCAGACCAGTGCTAAAGCCAGAGAAAGAGAGTGAGAAAGATGCTGGAGGTTTTTACTTTTTTAATATGAGCTGGTTCCAAAGCATAATGAGCTGTCACAGAGTGATTATGTGCTTTTATGATGTCGTTTGTGCTGTCTGGTAATGCATTCACTTAGGTGCAATAACATGTATTGTATCCAGTGTGAAGTAATGTTATACTAAAATAATAGCCCTGTCTTTGGCTGAAGACATAAATGGATTTTTGAAGTGTCAGTTGGCCGGAGTGGGACGGGTAGAAGCTGGAGACTTGTCTCCTCTGGTGCTATTCCAGTGTTGCTTTTGAGAACTGATATGGGTAGCTAATAGGCCTTTCACACCGAATTAGTAACCAGCAGAATACCGCATCTGGGTTGACCCGTGTAGGCTTCTCCAGTAACACTCTGATCTGTGTGATGGGAGGTTTTTCTGCTTGTGTCCAGTCCACATCAGATCATCGAGGGTACATGTCTGTTTTTGATGGCTGTATTTAAGCTAGTGACTCTGTGCTGCTCCCTCCTGCATACCAGAAGCAGTGGAGGTCTTCACAGGTCCAACCTGAAACAAACTAGGACTGTTTTAATAGCAAAGTGTGGGAATTCCATGTGGGTTAGGAGTTAAAACACCATGAACACCAACATCCCCACTTAAAATCTGCAAAGCTTGACACCTTTGCTGCATCCATCAGTCCGTCTCTTCCCATTGCTGTCTATAAGGCCCAACAAAGTTGTTCCGTTGTCTTAATTAAATGATAATTCTCTTTCACCTGATGCAAGGTTATTAGGTCGGCCGACACGTTGTCCCTGATGGAGATTCCTAATGCTGCTAGCAAAATGCCCCTTCCAATAGTCTAGTTCTGACAAGACAGCATGGCAAACAGGAGGCCCGAGTATCAGCGCTGCGTACAAGGCATGGCTTGTTGCATTAATGTGCTCAAAAATCTTAAATTTTTTAAGATCATTGCAAATTAAAGCCTGACTTTTCCCCATGTTTAGTGTTTATATGAAGCATCAAGTGCACTGCAGCAGATAATGTGTGCTAGTGAGCAAAACAGAGAAGCTCAGACCATCAGATATTTGGCACATCTGTTTGAAAAATAACTTAAAACAATGAATTGATTATCAGAATACTTCCTTATCTTTCAGTTCTACATCCCAAACCTCCACTTTACAGGTCCACGCAGTGTTTACCTCGGCCCCGCCCTGCCCGGCCAGCCATTCAGCACCCAGGGAAGGGAGCTGGTGTAATTAGCTTGAACCAATCACGCTGAAGGCATTAGCGCAGGATTAGTTATTAACTGGGGGCTTAGCTGTCAGCTGTCAGCCACACAGGAATGCTGCTAAGCCTCTGCCTCAGCCCCGTGCTCCCTGCCACCAAGAAATGGAGAGAAAATAAAAAATTCTGGAAGCAAAATAGTTCTTAAAATACAGTGGCGCTGTCTGCTGCTCTGTTCTGTTAATAGCCAGAGCCACGGGTGGATGGATCAGACACCAGCTGTAAATGTCTCTGTTTCATGTGTAGCCTGGGTGCTGCTCTTTTCATGTCCTAGAGATGTTAGCGCAGAAAGGAAAAGCCGGCATGCAAACAGGCACACCGTCTGCGTTTGGCATTAATTAACCAAGTTTTCATAGTCAGAAGTGTCAGAATGTAGTGTAATGTTTAGTGGTGTCAGAACAGAACAGCCCCTCGGTTTGTTTTGGCCCTGCAGTGGGAGAAAACCCGATGGCAGCGAGTTCGAACACAGAGTCTTTGTGCTCCAAAGACCACTCGAAATGAGTAATAAGAGTAAGATTTGGCAATGCCAGTTCCATTAAAGAAATTGAATTTTCCTTCGGCGCGTCATCGATATTTTTCCCCCCAAAACCTCTCCGCAACTAAACAGAACAAATTGATGCTGTCAGGGTGCTGGCAGGTCGTTTGACTTCTGCAGCCAAAATTCATTTATCAGACCCCTTCCCGCTCCGTCTTCTCTCTCAGGACTGCACGCAGAATCCATCACATCCTGTTCTTCCTTTTTATTGGATGGTTGTGCGGGTAACAGATTGCAGCGCAGCTCTGTCATCTCGTCCCCACAAGTCTGGCTGTGTGTCTCGCGCTTTGATCGGAGAGCACAGGCGCTGGCTCTCAGCTTGTAGTGAAAGTACCGTGTCCGAGTCCAGGTTTGGCATGGAATGAAAAGAAAGAGGAGGTCAAGAGGAGGAGGGGTGGGAGAGCAGCACCAAGACTGGACAGACTGCTGGGGGTCTGGGAGTCACTCCTGCTGTGCTGATCTGTGGCCTTTGACCCCCCAAAGAGTAGAGAAACGTAGGGGTTTCTGCACAGCATGCACATGTGCACATGCATTCTCTTTGTTTCACCATGTTGCCCACACAGTCCTGTTCTCTCAGTGTTTCTCAGAGTAAAGGCCAGGTCACACCAGTGTTTAAAACAGTGAACTTTGTGGTGAATTTAATTATTCCAATGGAGGCTGCTCACAGGAGTGAAGTATATTCCCATGAGTTTTAAGCTTAAAGTGCAACTGGAGTAGTTTGACCTGTGAATTTGTCCTTTTGACCAATAGCTGTCTTGACAGTATTGACCTTTAACAGGGTGACGAGCCAGTGAGTCCAGAATGGAGAAACTTATTATAGCTTACAATCTGCACTGCCCCATTTCCTTAATTTGATTCCTTCTGTCAGGGAAGTGGCTTGTCAGTGGTACAGATACATTTTATATTAATTTTTATTTGAATAAACTTTAGCAAACAAGCTAAATGAACAATTCCTGTCAGAAACCTCATGAGCTTGGAGACCTTCTTTACCCGGTCAGATTGCAAACTGGTGGTTAGCCTGGACTATATAAAAGATGAACGCAGCCTCTGAGTCTGAAAAGTGAAGCCAACTCAGAAGTACTTGTTTCATTCTAACAGCCAGCATGGGGTGACTCCTGTGGTTGCAAAAAGAAGTCTACGATGGTCTCAAACACTAGTTTCAAGACTTTGTGAATTCAGCATGATGTTCATTTAGTAAACTGTGGTCCCACTAAGAGAAAAATAGACCGTATAGATGGCCAAATGCCAAATTTGAGGCCTCAAACTTTATTATCCACAAACCAACAGGTGATGTGATGATTGCTGTGTCCATCTTTCATATACAGTCTATGGTAGGTAGCTTGTCAGTTCACTGAATAACCCTGTTTGTACAGTCATTGCAACAAGTATTTAGAGAGACAGATTAATTTTTATTCTCGGTGTCACCAGGCCATAAGAATCTGTGTGCGCTCAGGCTGAACAGATCAGATGACTGTGCTGAGAAAACAGAGAAACACACACCAGGGAACGCAGAGACACAACATACCCAGGTGCTGCAGGGACACAGGTGGTGCCCACCTGAAGTTGCTTGTTACACAAATCATATCAAACACGCTGACAGAAAGCAGCATATGCAAAAACATGGTTTCCAATTGTATGCACTGACCTGGTGATATTTGAGATACATACCCAGACACACACACACACACACACACACACACACACACACATACACATACACACACACACACACACACATTCTTAAACAGAGCAGGAATGTCTCCCTATGCGTTAAAGGAAGGATTGGGACTAAAAAAGGAGATGTCTGGCTGATTCTGACTCGTCTGTGTTTGCTTTCACACCCTGACTGGCGTTTAGTCTCAAACAGAAGCCAAAACCTGTAAAATATTGGATGCCTATGAAATAACCATGGACGTGTTGCCCCAGATATGAATTGTTTGATTCCATGTTCTAGTTAAGCTCACTTCCAGGCGCAGTCATACTGCAGAATGAGCTGCGCAGTGCTGCAGACTGGTTCTGGGCCAACGACAGCGTCTCCCCATATGCACATGAGACTGAACATGGCTTCAGGCTTCCCCCGTCCTCAAAATCCGCCCTCTCCCTCCTGCTCATTAACATTTCAAGAGCAAAATGTGATTGGAGAGGAAGTGCATGGCACAGTAAACCCCTTCTGTTGCTCACGCAGAAGGCAAGCACGTTGCAGAGATGTTGTTTGAACAATTCACCGAGTTTGTAAAATCATCAGAAAAGATGTAAAACAGATCGTTTTGACACAAAAGCTCTAAATCATCTGTCAATTGCAGCTTGTTTTCTACACGATTAAACCATTTTTGCAGCCTTGAAGCTTCTTTGTCTGCAGTATCCAGGCAGCAGCAGTGTCTATTAGACCAGTTATTCTCCCACAAGCTTCTAGTCCTTTATCAGAACTGGGATGTCTTTCCACAGACACAAACTGACATTTTAGCTGAGCGCTATCAGCTCAGGACCAAAAGGTTAATTGCTCGCATCTCTGTCAGGTTGTGAGCCTCACCGAATCCTCTGATCCATGAAATGAAAGTAGCTGTCGTCATCCCCACGACTCTGAAAAGATGCTGACTCACTTTCATCTCAGGGTTTCTCAGATTTTTTTTCTCCCTTACATGCACAAACCCTGGTCATGTTTTGCTGAGTTGTGTGAGAGTTGCATTTGTGAGTGAAGTCAATATTTAGATTCTATTAACTTTCTTCCCTGCATTCACTGTTCCAGCTTCTTTCCTAAGATGAAACTCAGGTCTTTTCTGAACTGCAGTGCAAAGGCTGGAACTGGTGGGTAAGGGAAGTGAGGAGCAGCGTGCGAGTGTGTGTGTGTGTGTGTCCTCATGTGTATGTTGATACATTCCTGCTGTATGTCAGTGTCTGCTCGCGAAGAGAGACGGGGGTTTTGGCTTGTGAAATGCCACAAATGTGATGATGGGGGAGCGGGCGAATGTGGTCTGACTGACGGCCAGCGATGCGGAAATGTAGGTTAATCTGATCATATGGACGCAACCATCATCAGCATCATCCTACCTCCTGGAGCAGAGGGAGAGGAGGTGACTGCAGGAGGGGGCAGTGGGGCGTTGGCAGAGAAGGAAAAAAGATAGGAAAGAATGACCAAAGAGGTTGAGCGCGTGATTATCAGAGGATGCAGCGAGAGGAAAGCGTGTGTGTGTGTGGCGAGAAAAGTGGACAAGAGAGGGGAAGCAGAAGCGAGAGATGAAGGCGGCAGGGGGGGGAAGAGGTCATCGCGGAAAGATGAGAGGACAAAAGAACAGAGGGAGCGGATTGATGCATCAGCTCTGAGGTGGTGCACCCTCCACCCACCCTCCCCCCTCTAACCCCTCGCGGCCCAGCTTCAAACGCTCCTCGGCGTGACCGCCCGATTGGCTGCAAGTCGCCTTGGTCACGGATTGCAGCTCCGTCAGTCACCATGCCACCTCTCTCTCTCCCCCCCACCCGCCTCACCGCACTTCCTTTAACCTGCTTTCATCTAATTCAATTACACAATCACATTATGTAACGCGGTTATAGGGGGAAATGCACACCGCTCCGAGGTGTGACATTGACACGCTCGCCATCTGTGACGGATCAGAAGAAGACCTTTTTAAACGAAACAGAATAATTATTTCAACATTACTGCTGTGTCAAGGCAGTCACACGTTACAGCTGGTGTTTTATTCATTTGTGGGTGCAGCCCTCACTTTGAAATGTCACCTTTAGATTAGAGCTGATGCTACTATGTGCAACAGAATCTCCCATCATCAGTATACTGTAAATGTAAATATTAGACACACCTGTCAGTAAAATGCAGTATTCTACCACTGCATTAAACAGATTCCTGGTCAGCAATCATCACTAGTTTTTGTTCTTCAAGATCTCAAAGCAGCAGTTTGCTAAAAACGAAGTGCCGTTAAACTGTCTAACAGAAAATCTGACATAAGAATCAAGAAGGGGACCCAAGATAAAAGATAATCCAACAATCGTGCCCTTTTGCCAGATCTCTACCCAGATGTCCAGGTGTGAGGACTCCTCTCAAGCTGTCTACTTTCATCTTTACACAGCTACTTGCACAAGTGCACCAACACGAATGTCTTAAAGGGGAGAATGTACAACAGCATGCACAGTTGTTATCGTTTTCCGTTCAGCTGTTTGTACAATTTGTCACATGCAGACTTATAAGGACATAAAGTAGGCAGAGTTCTTGGAGAGAGATGTGGGATGCAGGCGGGAGGAGGATATGACGACAAGGTTTTTCATCTTCATTTGTGCCCCTCAGAAGTGCAAATGCGTACTGACCCCGGAAGATGTGTGGCAGATTCGTTTTGTATAATCAGGTATATTTTTGGGCTAAGCAGTTCAGTAATTTATGCACAGTGCAGGTAGTCAGATTTGCTGTTCTATGACACAGTGGAAGCAAGTGTAAAGTCTGGAGAACTGATGTAATGTGTTCTAGTTTCTTTGTCTCTGGGCAGCTGCAGCTCTCTGTGTCAGCTATAGATTCTGAATCAGCTGCAGTTTGTGAATCAACTGCAGTTTGTGAATCGGCTCCAGCACAGCGATGGAGCTCTGACCGAGATTTAACACGTAATAAAGCGGTGTTTGAGCCCGAGCCTATGGACGAACTGCTGCACTGATACCCCCGATGTGTCTAAGTGCAGCGTGGAGATGCTGCAGAGTGGGTTGCCATGTGCGCACTGAGAAAAACCCCTCCCCCTCATGCTCCTCTCCTCATGGCCAGATACATTTGATGGAGACTCCCACCCACTCACCAGCGCCCCTGCTCCTTGCTTGCCCTTCCAACCCAAGAGAGACACCTAGTGGACTCTACCTGTAACTGCAGCGCTGCATCCCTGCTGCCCTCACCCTGACCTGCACTTCTTTACACACAGAATTATTTATGGTTTAATTTACAGCGCACTGCCAGGCACAGTCATTTTGTAGTGATTGTACAAGCACAGTGGGAGGGGAGGCTTGAGGGAGTGAGGGGAGGTAGAGGAGAGGGGACTCGTGGAGAGGTATTCTCAACATGGTGATAAATACAAGGGCTCCAGCAAGCTGTAACACAGCATAATCTCATTGGGCTCCATTAGCAAGCCAGTTCTCATCAGCTCCTTTGTTTTTGTGTGTGCGTCTGTTCTCTTCTGCCTTCACATTCTCCATTCGACCTATGAGTTGAATTAATGACACATTTCCATGCTGGGTGTGCCTACACACTCTCCGGCCTGCATAATGCATTCTAATGCAGTTTGTGGGGATCCTATACTGTACTGGCCTGTAGTCTGAAACTCATTTATCACGGCGGTGCAGACAGGCTGCTGCTAAGGCCACTCTGTATTCAGCAGCACATCTCTCCCTCTCTCCTCATTCCCACCCTCTATCTCTCACTCCCTCCATCCCTCATTTACACCTCCCTCGCCCGAGCTGTATGAGCGATCTGCTTCCGCCCCCTCAGGTCCTTTCTATTTTTAATTACCTGTCAGAGACCCCAGGTCTTGATCCCAGGACTCCCAGCTCTCTGCCACGTCTCATTCACTTCAGCCGGGGCTCTTCCCATGAGAGTACAGTATGAACAGTGCGCTGAGATTTATGATCAGGCAGTCATTGAGACTACTTGCGGTGAACTGTGGGAAGAACTCTTGCTCACTGACCACAGATGTGAACATTTAATAACTGACCAAAGTTCTCCATTACTGCTGCCTGGTATAGTATGTAGTATTACTGGTCTGTAGCTTATTACAGATATACACATGCATATCTGTAATTAGAGTACCCATTAATGACTGAAGCATAAATTCTGTTTTTTATTTATTTATTTTATTTGGTAGTATTTGTAATAACACACTAAACTGTGTGTAACATTTGTCATGTTCTTCAGGATAGCACTGTACATACAACATTGACATATTATCTTATGAAGTCAGTAAACACCAGGAGTACAAAGCAACATTAGCATTCATTTGGAGTCATGTGCTGCCTGATGCCTGGCAAGCTGATGATAAATCAGTCCAGTATTGACTCTTCTGTTATTGTGTTTTGGTCCCCATGTGCTCCTGAGGGTTAAGATCTGGTTCTGAACTAAAACAGAAGTTAAGGGCTGAAAAAACAAAACAAAGAGCTAAAACACTAAAACAAGCAATAAGTCTGGTGATAATCATCTGCAGGTTTATCATTAAGTGTTCTTTTGTCACATGAACACTGTGTGTACATTTAGTAGGTAAACTGTATTCAACAGGATTCATTTCATTGTTAAAGAAATACAATGATCTCAGTCACTTTTTAAATGTTACTGAACCCTAAACTTGAAAGTCTAACAAAGACAAAGTGTCTTTTTCAGTGGACTTTACAAGTGACAACATTTATTGCTTTCTAAAAATATTCAGTGACCAGTACCACCCTTCATTTGAATAGTTATCGTGAGCCTTTCTCCCATAGAGTCGGTCAGTTTCTTGATCTGTTAACAATCAACTTTAGCTGAAGCAGCAACCACAGCCTCCAAGAAAGTCTGACATTAGGTTTGGAAGCTGGTTTTCAGTTCATCTTCAGCCTAAAAAAGCCCAAATCGCTCATCCCTAATGATTGCAGCCTATATGAGTACCCCTCCTCAGCCTTACTGACAGTGACACTAAGTGTCCATCAGTGATCCAGCCACAGGCAAATCCATCTGCTCCATCTAGAGCCACTCTCGTATCATTTGTCCATAAAACCGCTGAAAATCTATCTTCAGAAATGTCTTACAATCTTGATGCTTTAACTCTGAGTCTCAGTCAGTGATGGTTGTGTTTGAACCTTCTTTAACTTGGCCATGTCCCTGAACACCTTGTTCTGTTGGACACTCCAGGTAGGCTGTAGCTCTGGAGTATGGTGATACTGGAGGACAAAGGCTTCCTGGTAGCTTCACATTACATTTTATTTGTGCCTTTTCTTTTCTCCATGCGTTTTCTGCAACCCTGTTGACTTTTCACTACACAGCATTTAATTGTCCAATGGTTGCCGGGTAGACGTCAACATGAAAACATGAAAACACACCAATCTTGAAATGCTGCAGCTGGCGTTTACTTTCTGCAGCCTGTATGAGAGTAGATATGTTTTTAAGGTTACATAATAAATAATACTCATGGATTTTTACTCTAGTTGAAGATCAAAGTCTCTTGCTGCAAGCAAAAAAACAATAGGAAACAATACAACCAAAAATCAGACAGAATGTGTAAAGCAAGGTTTAAAGACTAAAACCTGGTGCTGTAATGTTAAAAGATCTTCAGTGCGTTGCTGCATGTATTAAAGAATGTTCGGGGAATATCTGCCTTTTTATAGTGTGATTGACATCTCTCAGCTGTCTCAGCCTTAACACTATTTTTCTGCAGGTGAAGGATGTTTGGCTGCATCCACACTAATGCTTACATCCTAAAACACCTGCTAGATTTACCTGTAGCGTACTCTCTCATCTGGCATACTAGGACCTTTTAAATTGGGACTTTTGGAAAGTCTGCTGACCTTGTTTGAAAACTTTGGGGTGGTGTTTTAATGTGGATGATCAGAAAAGGTGATTTTGGAAACAATGACATGGACACATATGTTCACTTCTGATTGGATCTTATCAGAAAGTGTGTGTCGTCATCTATCACATGATCAGAGCCTTGACTACCAGTGGTTCACCACTGACCACTCACATGCTGTCTGTTCTAGTAGCTCTTATGCAGTAAAATTATGCATTTTAAATCCTGTTGACACCAGCACGTGCATGCCTAGTCTATGTTTTCCAGTGTGCTAGTATGCACAGAGACTAGAGAGACAGCCTGTCTGAATGGAGATCACATTGTGTTACTATTGTATTACAGGATTGGTATGGACATAGCCGTAAACTGATTTTTAAACTTCTCACTATGCCTCATTCTGTCTCTCTCACTCTCGCTTCCTCTTCCTTCCTCTTCTCTATTGTAGTCTCTTGTGTTGCATTCAACTTTTCTGATTACATTGCTGCCAGAATAGCCACACAGCACTCATTTGTTCAGGTGAAAGACGAGTGCAGGCCAGAGTTGCACAGTAGTAGAGATCAGTGGTTTTATCTTTCCTCGACACACTGAGCCCGTCTGCTCTGGTCAGGTTAAATATAGAGCCTGGCCTTTTGGTAAAACAGTTCGAACTCCCAGTTCTGCATGTCTGTACGTCTGTCAGCACCCAGTTTGACTCTACACCACAGAAACACAGTGCGATAGGGGAAGCTCAGACTTTTCAGTACCATTTCCTGTTGTGTCAGATAAGTTTGCGTAGTGTGTGTGTGTGTGTGTGTGTGTGTGTGTGTGTGTGTGTGTGTGTGTGTGTGTGTGTGTGTGTGTGTGCGTGTGTGCGTGTGCGTGTGTGTGTGTGTGTGTGTGGTAGAAAGATCATGTTCCCCTTTGCCTCTGTCAGTCAGGTCTCAAATTTCCTCTTACCTTCAGTCGGAACGTTACAAAGCAAGAAGGAGAGAAAGAAAGAAGTGCTGGGGGGGTGAAACCACTGTGTGTCCTGTCACACTTGATGGCCGCCGTGCATCGCCATGCGTCGTGCATTCAGTGTGTTCAGAGGTTACAGGAGAGCCGGGGAGGATGACGACGACGTGTTTGTGTGCAGCCCTGGATGCAAGGTGACAGAAATGAGACATGATGGATGTGAAAATATCTGCTCGTCTAAAACAGTGATGGTTTGGTCGTGTCAGGTTTCTTTGCACTGTGTCCTCTTGATTAATATAGAACAGGGTGTCTGCTCTGCCGGCTCAGATGGATTTCATGTCCTGTATAACAATTAATTTCTCTGTCCTGTTCCTCTAACTACCCATTTCTACACTGTAAAAACGACAACTAGGCATTGTTGTTCTGATTAGTGTTTTTAAGCTAGCATCACTCAAAAATCAAGCATTGCCACTTGCAACCAACAATAACGAGTCAGCACAGCAAACTTCTCACTATCGTTGCCTCTACTAGAGTTTTGATAAGACAATAACAACAATTTTCTTGTTGAAATTATGTGAGTTGCATTTCCCTGGAAGGAAACCCCGTAGACGTCCATGCGCATGCTCATTAAGGTTCCTCACGTACCTGGCTGGGCCA
>OMNN01084238.1:0-14390 GCA_900302755.1 Chromis chromis | reverse complement strand
ACCTGTAAAGTAAGTATGTGGATGCTGCTTTGCCAAATACAACTACCTGCCTTGTATTGTTAATTTGAAATTGCCAAATACATTGTAGTCGTAGGAGTTCTTGTTATTATTTTTCTTCCGCAACTTCCTTTGTCCTGGAACTCCTCCTAGGCTATTAATGCAGCATTAATGACTGTTATGCCATTGTATAGGGGCAATGTATAGGATGTGCAGTTGATTTTTTTTGGAGCCAAAATGTCAAGGTCAAAGTCAAGGTCACGTCAAGTGTCAAAAACCTCTAGGTGGCTATATCTATACAAATAATTGTAATACAATTTCGATGCTTACATTTCTGAACAGCTCATCTCAAGGGGAGTATTTTATTTAATTGGACCGAAGCTGTACGACCTACCAGTAAAAAGATCGGTAGGGGTCAAAGTTCATGACATCACAAAAAATACTAAAAAGTACATTTTTCCCTATAACTTGGCAACAAATTGAGATACAGTGCTCATACTGGTACCATTGAACAGAATTTAATGTTTTCTTTCAATATGTGACCTTGACCTTCACTCAAGGTCATATTTAAGGTCAAGGTCAGTCTTCTGTTTTTCCTACATTATTACTCAAAAAGCATGTATAGACATTAAAAACATGTCGTGTAAAGGGCTACAATTTGCCAGGTTGCCGTTTTTGCCATTTTTTTCAAATTGCCAAATACGTATTCGCCTTGCAAATACAGGTCTTGCCTAGTGTTATTATTGTGGCTGAAATGTGTATAATAAGATATTTTGGGGGGTTTTACTCCAACCAATATATCATATCAAGCTGAACAATTATATTAAATGAAGCAAAAAATGGTTCATTGTATGCAGCGTTAGTTGCAAACAACAAACAAGTTTACTGTCCTTACTTGCATCTAACAGATGACAGCAGCTTGACAACCACAAATCCTGCATTCTCAATACGCATTAGTTGTGTTTCTAGAGACTGAGTGCTGCTTCCCAGTTCTTACTTTAGTGGTTCACTTGTTTTCCAGATATTGAATATAGGTCATCTTCTGTGATGCCTGAGTGATTGACGGACATTCCCTGTTCGTGAAGTGTTGAACAGTGCCAGGACTGATGCAGTAGAAATAGAAATGATGAAATGTGCACTTGGTCGATTGTGATTTTTGAGACTTATGCCAACCCAAATAACAAACATAGAACACAAAGCAGCATTTGTGATACAGGGTCTCATCAGTTTGGTCATTTACTGTCTGAAAGTTGAATTTCTTTGACAATTAATGTTACAAAAATTATTTTAAAAAATAGAATTCAGTGGTAACAATGCTGGAAAAACATGGTGGCTCCATGAACTACATATGTTTATGTGCATTTTGAATTTGTTCCCATGCTTGTCGCCTTTCTGCTAAACACAGCCTGCAGTTCAGCCCAAACATTCCAGATTTTTTTTCACAAGACTGTCAGTCGCACCAGAGTCTTTGAAAGGCTTCACGGTTGCGTCAAGGAGCACAGAATTTTTCATTTTTGACTAAATGTGGTTAGTACAAATTGTTTATTTTAGACAGATATATAAATAACACATGTAGAATAATGTGATTTTTAAGAAATATCACAATTCTAATGTTAGATTTAGTTAATCTTCCCAACTAAACTGCATGTCGCCTTCTATTTTTACAGTTTCTTGCTGATTAATGGTGTCATATTGGTGATTTTGACTCTGCCTTTGTTTAAAATACCTTTTCAAACCTGCTGGTGGGTTTTAAGGTTCAGATGCATAAAGAACAGAGTGAAGACAAGTGGTATAAAAATACAGTATAAAAACCAGGTTATTAATGCCCTCCAAGTTTCTAAATGACCTCAAACACATCTTTGACATTTGTGTTCTGTCTTTTGGCTTGTTGCCTGCTATTTATTTTGCAGTACATAGCATGTGAGTACTCTGTTTACTGTATGTTTGGAAATAAACTGATTGCACATCGAGATAAGTAGAGCTGTAAAAACCCGAAAAAGGAAAAGGAAGCGTGGAGCTGAAATAGCAGTGCAGGAAAGAGTCAGTAATCGTCTGTGGCCAGCAGCCAGCACTTATGGAAAACACTGGAGCCTCCTCCATCTTCATCAGTGACAGTTCTCTCTTGTTTTTATTCCTCTGAAGTGCCCTTCCAGCTGAAATAGTTGCTGCACGCTCCTCCAAACCACACTGGGGGATAAAAGAGCCTGAGACTGATACTGCCTCTCATTTTATCTGATTTCCCCAACTCGTCAGACAGCACTTTAACAGTTTTACCCTCCAAACGACATGTAGGGGCTGTGAACTAGAGAAGTTATACTTAGCTCTCCCAAAAACACCCATTAACAATTAATCAAGCGCGTGTCCGACACCGTGTCTCCTTTGTGGTTTGCGCCAGGTTCTGGACCCACCACGACGAACGTTTCCTCTACATGCTGATGGACTACGTGCCGGGCGGCGAGCTGTTCAGCTACCTCCGCAGCCGAGGACGCTTCAGCAATGCAACGGGCCTCTTCTATACCTCGGAGATCGTCTGCGCCATCGAGTACCTCCACTCCAAAGAAATCGTGTACCGAGACTTGAAGCCGGAGAACATCCTGCTGGACAGTGAAGGACACATCCGTCTGACGGACTTCGGCTTCGCTAAGAAACTCTCTGACAGGTGAGAAAAACTAAAATAGAGTGTCTGTTTGCTTTTATCTTCTTTTTATTTAACTTAAAATACACTATTAGTGAATGCAATGCCAGTATTTAGGAATTTGAGCAGCTTAAATGTGAATTTTAGGACCTAATAAGAACAATCTGTTGTATAATACAGACTTAGTTGCAGCCACTGATTTGTTTAGTTTCTACACTTTAGTAGGCTGCTCTTGGTTTTCATCACTTAATTAATGAGTTCAGGGTTAAAACAAATCATTGCCGCCCATTTTGGTAATGGATTCATTGTGTAAGTTGATAATTAGAATCCAAATTATTTTAATAATGGCTGCCGGGAAATGGTTTTGTAAGCAGTTGCTCAAAAATGTGAAAGTTGAACCTTTTTGCAACAAAAAACTCTGCATAGTTTGGAGTCTTGCAGATGGAGGGATGTAAGCAGCGTCCTGTTGAGTCGAGTCCCATGACAAAGAGTTTAATATGTGGGCTACACAAATGTTCCTTCACCTTAATGCAACCACCTTTTGTTAGTAATAGCGTCAAGCCTTCTCTTGCAATCTCTGATCCATTCCGATCAACTACAACCATCTGAAAGCCATCCACGGTAATGGGGTTTGGAGTAATTCATACAGCTATATCTCTGTGAAACACACAACAGTACATTTACTGCACTCCCATCGGTTCTTCACAAGGGCTGTTAGCTCATCCATCTCATTGTCCGTTGCAACAGAAGGAACGTATGGCTCGTATCTCTGCTGTGTTGCTTCCTCCTCCTCCACAAACCTTCACATGCCTTCATCTGATTTCTTTGCCGATGTCTGTTGTTGTTCCGGTTGCCATGCAACTGCAGCGCCGCTGAACGAAATTGCCAGAAACATGGCGAGAGAAAATCAAAGAGAGAAGTCCCCCACAGCTCAGAAAAGTCACCAGGAATAAGCGAAGTAAGGAAGAAAGTGTAAAGAAGCTTTACAGAATAAGAAAATTTGGAATACGAGTTGGTTCAGCTGCTATGGGTGTATGGATGTAGACCGGGATGTCATTACGTCTTTAGATTTTTGTTTATTTTTAACTAACAATCTTACACAGTCTGACTTTTTACCAACTAAACTGTTCATTGATTATTTAGAAACACAACAGACGCATCAATAATCGGTGACATTCAAATGTTTTCCAGCCTGACTGAGTTGGAGTCGTTGCTTTAACACAGTTCATCAAATCTAATAGTGTTGAGACGTTGAAACGGCGTGGCGTGATGTTTACTTTTTATTTCAGTAATACTCTGATCTGTAGTTTTCTGCACAGACAGGGTCATAGATTAAATCATACTCTTATAATGTAACCTTTTATTGGTTAGATTATAACCAATAATCTAACCTTTATTGATCCCCTTGGGGAAATTCCTTCTCTGCATTGACCCATCCTATTCAAAGTTAACCTTAACTATACATACTAGGAGCAGTGGGCTGCCGCGGTGCAGCGCCCAGGGAGCAGTCAGTTGTTAAGGGCCTTGCTCAAGGGCCCACAGGGGTGGTGGTGACTGGGACAAGCGGTCGCTCTTTCTTTCCCACCTCAACCTCTTGCCAGTCTGGGGACTCGAACCGACAACTCACCGGATACAAGTTCGCAAACCACTAGGCCACCACTGCCCCCAAATCATGGATGACAGTTAGAATATGTAGAATAAAGTAATTCTGAAGGAAATATCTTCATATTTTTATGTTTCCATTTGGTTCAATTTTTAACAGAACAGCAGAAAGACCGTCAGAAAGTAAAAAAAATCTAAGAATTATTCTTGTTTTTTCTGAAAAACTGTGTCACTTTTGAAAGGATATTATGCTTTTCAAATGTGCTGGTATGTTTCAGGTTTCAGAGGCCACTAGTAGATTGTTGAGGCTCACGTGGATTTCCAGTAAAGCAGAAGAAGGTGTCATTATAATACAGATGCCAAGGCTTAAATGTCTTTTTGGACGTGAATGAGGTCCAGTTTTAGGGGCGGATGGTAGATGTTTGAGATCCTCTATTGAGGGAACAGAGGTATAGTTTCAAAGTATGGTGTTGACTGCTTATTTCCCTCATTATAGTTCTTCCAGCGTATAAAAATCACCGTATGGACATGTTGACAAGATACAAACACAATTTTCACCACAGGGGGTCTTTAATGCAGAGAAATAGCTCGATGACAGACCTGAAAATAGCAGAATAGGTGGGATGCTGGTCGCAATAATTCAGTGGATCCCTCTATGTAACTACAAAAGGCGCAATCTTTATATTGATCTTGAAAGCACTTGATGCCTTTGGTGTGCCACTGCAGGAACATAGCGTTTGTGATTGATGGAGGAAATAGACGGTTCCTTGTTATTAAAGCAGCGTTGGCGGATGCTGGCAGGAATTTGAAGTCGGAATTGATGCCGAATCTTAAGATCTCACCACTGGGTTATCTGTAAAGCCAGGGGGGTTGAGCGGAACAGAGGATGTAAGTGAAGCTTTAAGGAAGGACCATGGAAATGTTCACTTCTTACCACATGAGATTTGTCTCTTCCCCTGCAGTTAAGCCTTTTTCATATGTGGAAAAAGTAACATAGCTGCCTTCAAGTGTCTGTCAGTCATCCAGGTATGTGTCCTTTACAACACTGAGTAACAGTTACCTTTAACTCACCTTTTAAGATCTTGTAAAATCAGTATATAAAGATACAACAGCTGGTTTATAACATACTATAATGAAGCTGAAGTGTTAATGTATTTATTAACAGCTATAACTCCGTGTTCCAAAGTGGAAGCTGCTGTAGAACTGCTCATTAAGATATTTTTTTGTCAGGCGATGGAACAATAAAACAATTAGTGAAATGTCGCTTATTAAGATTAAAAGCTAACCAGGAGTCACTTCCAACCTGCTACTCTGCACCGATAAACCCCTGATTTCATAATCGCATTGTCGTCTGAGAAAGTCATCATATTTACCAGTTAAGGTCGACCAAAGTCAGAGAACATCTCCACAATAAGGACAAACGGAGTTGCTTTAGCTGCTCTGTACTTGGAAAAATATCCATCGTGTCCATGTTGCACTTGGTTAAATATACAGACAACTTTTTCACTTTGTTCAAGGGTTTAATATATTTATCATGTTGGAGTTTTCACTTTAATTCCACAGTTTTGCACTTTACATTTCCTACTGTGCAGCATTACACAATGACATGCAGTCAGTTCAAATTAACTTAAATAGATTGATCATTTTGCTTTTTTGAAGGAAAAGTAATCGTTTAGTCGTGTCTGTGAAGATTCTCAGTCATCCAGGTCATGGTTATCCTCGTAGTTTCAATTGTAGCATCTGGACTTGCTTGAGTTAGCTCCAAGACGTTCCACCTCTCATCCAAGAGGCTTCATCAGTTCTAAACTGACTGGTTGGGAGTTCCAGATTTTATACTCTTCAGGATTCATTAACACTATTGAAGCTTCAGTCTGTTGGGTGAGTGTTGCCCCTCCCCTCATTATGCGAGTCGTTACGTCATTCCCTCTCACAATGGGGTTTGTTAGGGCCCTTTGTGGCCAGGTTTGAATGGTGCCAATGAGGATCTTTAGGTCATTCCCTTCCTTCCTGTTCATATCATGCATTCATGCTGTGTTAGCCTAGCGTTAGCCTTTGTGAGCATTGCCCACAAGACACCAAGTTACAACTGAACTTATGTCACCTTAAATTCCGTGTTCAGATCCAGATATCTGTCTTTTCTTCGATCAGTTTGATTAATTTCTCTTTTTTTTTATCTGCATGAATTCCTCCATTCTAAGTTTTGTGCGTCTATAATTTGTCCATCATCAAACACTTCATATCTCCATACACGACTCTTGCTGTGTGTGTTTTCTTTCTCTTTTCTCGTTTGCTACTGGCCACCTTGTACCTGTTGCATCACCTGCACATTGCTGCCATTCCACATGTTGATTTTTGCTGTTGTATTTCCAGTAGGGTCGCATTTTCTGAATTTTGGACAAGACTTTGTTGTGAAGACATTCCCAGTTACATAGCAATGAAATACGTCTTGACAGGAGATGGTATAAGTGTTGACAAAGGAATGAAGAAACCTGCTCTTCATACATAATTTGTATTTCATCTAATGAGATAGTGACAGATAATTTAATGAATCCAGGACTGTTCACATGGTTTCACACAGAAACTGAGCTTTACTAGGTTGCTATCGTGGCACCCATCAGCTCTCTTAGCTTTCCTGCAGCAGCATGTCTGGCTGCTGGTGAATGACAGTCGGGGATACTCGGCTCTCAGCTTGAGATGTTTGATGCTTGATTGATTGTCAGTAGAGAGTGAATGACAAAGCAGCTGTCACTTTACACTGTATGTCTGATCTCATACTGTACATTTACTCCCTCCTAGGCTGTGCTCAGCAGGCTACACTCACCTACAGCTGCAGGTGTACAGTGTGGAAGCTGTTATTAAACTTGGAATTGAATTTGGAAGACATCCTGTACCGCAGTATTCACATTCAGGCCACAGTTACACTTTGTGGTGGTTTGGGACGGCTCGATTCAGTTTAAATTTAGGTGGCTTAGCTTGTCTACTTTCTTTAAAGAGCCGAACCTGTCATTTGATTTAAAGGAAATGACTGGCTAACTATGGCTATATTGACAGGTGATTCCCAAGTTCTGTTTTAATTTACAAGCCAGATGTGTGGAGTTTGGGATGCCAAACAGAATTTGAAAAATTTGCTTCTGCTACACGGAAATATATTACTGCTGTCCTGTTATTATCAGTTTTAACATTTGTGTTAGTTTAGATTTTTCTTGTCATGTATGGAACAGGTTTACTTCTGCTGTATTCTCAAAGTAGTGTTTGCAGTAATTCACAAATTGATGGTTAGTACAGTCAGCGGAGTTACACTTTGATTTTTAATCTTCGGAAGCTGTTTCTGGGTATGTTTGTCACATTTTTACTCACTGTGGGCTCATTTTTAACTGAAATATAAAGTCCTGCACCTCTGGTTAGAAGTAGAGGAAACTCATAAATGTATTTTGTGCATCATAACACACTTGAGGGGGCAGTGGTGGCCTAGTGGTTTGTGAAGCGAACTTGTAACCGGTGGGTCGCCGGTTCGAGCCCCTGGACTGGCAAGAGGTTGAGGTGGGAACGTGAGAGCGACCGCTTGTCCCAGTCACCACCACTGTGGGCCCTTGAGCAAGGCCTAACTCCTTCACACTGCTCCCCTGAGTATGTATGTATAGTTAAGGTTAACTTTGAATAGGATGGGTCAAATGCAGAGAAGGAATTTCCTCAAGGGGATCAATAAAGGTTAGATTATTATTATTATTAGACCTAAGTGTGGCCATTCCATTTTAATACACTTTCTCAAAATCTAGGATAGCATCAAGGGTAAATTGTAAGTTCCATTGTTATCCTTTAGCAAGAACGCATGCAGTGACCACATGTCGCTGCTCATCGTCTACAACTAAAATTACTAGTGGTGTACCACAAGGTTCAATTTAAGGTCCTATTTTATTCTCTGTCTACTTCCTTCCCCTTGGTCACACCATCCGACTTCACAATGTATCTTGGGTGAATACTCTTTACTGTAAATCTAAGAATGATCTTTTGACATTACAGACCCTCAGGCTTTGGAACGACCTATCTGAGGAGATCAGGCCTGCCAAATCAACGTCTTCTTTAAACTCATCTTTGAGTTGCTTTAAGGTGATGTTGTCTCTCTTACTCTATGCTATGTGCATTTTTGGTGCAATTTACAGGTATAATTAATGTTGATTAGAGTGGCAATATTATATTATTGGAAGGTGTAGTCACAGTATTAACAATAGACCTGATATTCTACTGTATAGTACTTTAATCAGTCATTATTAATTACCTCTTTACCTAAATTACAATTGTAACACTGTATAATTAATTTTATATGAACATTTGTTGTATTTTTTGCTTTTTCAATGTATTTCTCCACTTTTATGTTTCTGTTGGCCTCACTGGTGTTCTGTTGTTATATTGTCCTCTTTATTTTGGTTTGTCTGCCAAAGCTATTTGTTTACTCTGTTTTTAAAAGGTGCCATATAAATAAAGTTATTATATTTATTATTCTAGAGGAGAACACTAGGACTCTGTATTTATAATTTTCCTGCGGAGGCCTTGCCTTAATAATTAAGCTGTAAAACATACATGCATTGATAAGCTGGACATGATGATGATCAGCAGCAGGAAACACACGCAGCCAGACCGTCACTGTGCGCACCGACTGCCGGGCGCAGCTGATTGGTCCGTCCGGCCGTCAGTCGCGTCTGCCGGGGCGGGAGCAGCAGCGAATCGAGCCAGTGTTCTAGTTTTTCCCCTCTTACACAGATGCTGCTGCTGGGTCAGTGTCATGCCGTCTATTAATAATAACACAGTCAGAGCAACCTCAGCGAGGAGCAGAGAGGGAAGATCCACGGCATCGTTTCTGCGTTTTGGCACCGCGGAGATGAACCAGGGCGCACGCAATGTGACACAAACCCGCTGCAGCTTCAGCTAAAAAAACAGAAATCCAACAACAACAAAAAAACGCCCTTCATCCACGTTTTATCCGTCTTTTACGACCTCTTCACAGGTGCTTTTTGTGCGGCTCACCTTTCACACAGCTGGCACACCGTCTCCGACTCCACTCGTGCGCTCCGCTGCGGTCATCCATCGCGGCTTGTTGGTAAACACGAATCGGATCCCGCCGGCAAGGACTCCCTCTGGTGCATTGATGCACCCGTTTCAGTGGTGTAACGGTGAGCAGTCATTTTATATCGTGGGAGCTGTGTTTGTTAGGCCTCTGCGAGGTAATGTACAATACAGGCAGTTAGACCAAGATTAAAGCCCAGGATGTGAATCACACCAGTGTTTTTCTAAATTTGGACTTTTCCACTGAGAGAAAAGTTGTTGTACTCCTTACTAAAAGAGAATTACTCCTGTTAGGATGTATGTGTTGCTTCATTTGTGCTTAACAGTGCCTTATTATTCATTTAAACCCCCCATATATGATTTATAAGCAGCATTTAAGTGGTTTGTAACACACTATAATGCATATAAATAAGTGTATATACGTGTTTTTTAATGAAATTTGTCAGCAACTGTACTTCCTCATGTGAGCACCCACAAGTGGAAGTCCACAGAAATAGAAAAACACAGTTATAATAATGTAAAATATGTCTATTTATGAAAATTAGTTATTGCTGACAAATACTTCACAGTAAGAAATACTTAAAAAATTTCCCTATATTTGCTTATAACTACATTATTAGAGCTACTATGGGGAGTCTACTGATTGATTAGCCTGCTCAGTTAACAGGAAATTTATCAGCAACAGTTTTAATAAGGTAAAATGCTGCATATTCCCTGACCCCAGCTTCTCAAATGTGAGGATTTGAATCTTGTGTTTGTTATACATGATTATCTTTGGACTGATGCATGAAAAGGCAATCTATTTAAGGGGCATTTCCCACAATTCTCTGACAATTAATCAAGAATATAACAGATAATGGTTATTTGCAGCTCTGTGGATTACAGTGTGCTATGAGTCATGTATTAAATGTTATGTATGTTTTGTATAGGGCGACTTAAGGTAAAGTGTCGCCCGCTCGTTAGATGTATTTTCATTTAAAGCATCAATTATCTGAATGTCAGTCCATTGTTTGTATTGACTGGAAGGATATCAGACTCCTTGATCAATAGAATCCTTTATGTTCATCTAAAGTGATTCCAATTGAGCCACACAAGGCCGGTCGTTGTGCTGTGTGTGTAACACTTTCTCTGGGCGATGTATTTTATAAGCCTGTAATTTAGATACTGAATAGAGCACCTGAATAACAGTACTCAGTTACTCTCCAATGCCGGTCTTTGTCCTGTGCTTAGTGCTGCTGCAGTTTTGACCTCTTCAGACTGTTTTTATTTTACATAAGATGTGTAGAAGAGGCCTCGACATGATATTGTAGGTTTTGCAGCAAGTATAAACGAGTATTTGTTATAAATGATAGTAAAAGGATTAGACTGCTGCATAATGAGGAAAGCTATTTGAATATTGCTCCTATGGCAAAGAGGCATTTTTCACTTTTCTCTGATGTTTTATAGGAACAACAATTAATCAAGAATGTGATAAATAATGATTATTTGCAGCCCTGTAGGTTAAAGCGTGTAATAAATCACGTGTTAAATGTTCTGTATAGTGCTTCTAAAGGCTAAATAAGGACACTTATTAGTTATATTTGAGCTTAAAACAGCAATTATCTAAATGTCAGTCGATTTTCCTTTATTGATCGGAAGAACACGCGACTCATTGATCAGTAGAATCTTTTATTTTCATCTGAAGTGATTCCACTTGGGAAACACAAGGCCAGTCATTGTGCTGTGTGTGTTTTGTTTTTTTCTGTCCGGGCAATTTATTTTATTAGCTTAGAATGTTAAAAACCTAATTAGAGCAGCTGAGTAAAAGTACTTGGTTTCTTTCACATGCTGGTTTTCATGCTGTGCTTTTAATGCAGTTGGAGTTTTTGACCTCTTCAGGCTCCTTTCAGGTGGAAAAACAAAAGAAGCAACTCTGTAGAAAATATTTTGACACTATATTTAGATTGTAGAGATGTAGGTTTTGCAGAAAATGTAGGTGAATGTGCGGATTTGAATCTTGCATTTGTCATGATGGTAACCTGATTATCTTTGGATTGCTGCATAATAAGGCAAGCTAATTGAATATAGCACCTATGGCTGTGGGGCATTTTTCATGATTCTCTGACATTTTATAGGCACAACAATTAATCAAGAACAACATAAATAATGATTATTTGCAGCCCTGTAGGTTAAAGTGTGTTCTAAATCATGCTGCTTATAAATGCTGCTTATAAATGCTAAATAGAGAGATTAAAATTAAAATCTCACCCACTTGTTAGGTGTGTTTTATCTTAAAAACAGCGATTATCTGAATGTCAATCAATTCTTTTTTCTTTTTTTTTATTAACTAAAGGATTAAGAGACTCCTTGATCAATAGAATCCTTCATTTTCATCTAAAGTGATTCCCACTGAGCCACACAAGGCCGGCCATTGTGCTGTGTGTGTAACATTTGCCTCCGTGGGTAATTGTGTTTACACTGATTTACTCTATCTGCAGTCTCTCGCTTACGCTCATCTCGGCTTCGAGCAATCATCTCCGAAAAAGGTGAAAAGTCTGAACGACTCCTCTGTCTTGTTCAAGGCCACTGTTTGCGTCCGGAGGCGCATCAGTCATACTTAAACAAAATGAGCCCCTTCATTGCGGTGAAATGGTGTGTCAGTGCCTCATTGTCGCGGCGAGACCTGGTGCAGATGATGGATTGGTGGCATTTTTTTTTTCTCCCCTTGACTTTGCCTGTGTGAATGCAGCAGCCTCCTCGGTGGACTGTTGGTGCTGTTCAGACAAGAACAATTACTCCCTTTGTGCTGCTCAAACTCCCCTGCTATTCATAGGGGAAACACACAGACCCACACACACACACACACACACACACACACACACACACACACACACACACACACACACACACACACACACACACACACACACACAGTATCAAAGAGTGACATTCTGCTGGAAAATTGAAGCAGTATCAGGCAGCCGCAGCTCAGCGTCTGCTCGGCTCTGTGCATGACACATGTAGCGCTTTCATGCATGTGATGTTGAGTTTGGGGCCCAACCTACTTTCTTGTTGAAAACAGCAGCAGCCATCGCAAGCAGGCCTGAGTGTTTCCCCCCATGTGAACTGCTGAATATTTGATGGGGAGCTCTGTCTTTAGTGCGAGCAGCAGCAGCAGCAGCCGAAGCCGCTTTGTGTGAAGGCGGCGTATATAGGACAAAACCCCACCAGGCATCTCCTAGGAGCTGTCAGAGGAGCTGCCATAATCGAGGTATTTTACAGCTCCGTCGCATCACGGCGGGACTTTCCTGCCTTTTTTTTTCGAAACAACAACACGAGAATCTGTCTGACTCAGATTTTCTCCGTCCTCAAAATGAGAACTTTCTCTACAGCCTTCATCCCTTTTTTCCCCTGCATCTGCTACTCTTGGCGCCATGGCAACGAGGCGCCTCACGAGAGTGCCAATATATAGGTCAGTGGTCATGCAAGGCTCCACCCAAAGCAAAATATCACATATATCCGTCTGCTTTCCATGCATATGAATGCGAAGGAGCAAAACACGAGTGCTCGTCCACACGGACGTGACAAACGTACACAAAGACTTGAATACAAATGACCCAGATCTGGCGTCGGCAGCAGCTTCACAGGTGATTTGTGCCATCAGCTGTGCAGTGACATGAATACAGGAAGAGACATGAACTCCCCCCTCTGTTGCTGTGTGCGCCTCTTTGTCTGCGGATGATCTTTGTGAAGCAGATTGTTTGACACATGCGAGAGATGATGGAGAAAATTAGGTCAACGTGACTGTTTGTTTGCATGCGCACATCCTCACGTGTGTCCGACTGCAAGTGCGGACACTTAGATCATATCCTCAGTGATATTCTGGGAAGGAAGAGGATCTAATGGCACAAAAAGGAATTTACATGATATGAAAATGCCACACGTGTCTGGCTGATTCTGACGAGATATCAAATCATTTGACTGTCTTAGGCAAGACGGGGGATTATCTGGCACAGTATCACCTACTTCCATATTCCTTATGAGGGAGAGAAATAGTCAAAACTCAGGCAGCAGTTGGATTATTAAAAGATGTGAGAGTAAAAGCCCTTCATTTTAAAATCTACTTGAACAGAAGTGCAGGAGGATAATCAAAAAGCTGCACTTAAAGTATCAAAGTCCTTCTGCAGAAAATTGGCCTCTGTGACTCACATTATAATGTGACATTATTAGATTTTTAGTGCTTTTCCATCTGTGTGTAACTGACATTTAGGTTTTAGGGTTGAAGTGAGTTTTAATTACTTTATTTCAAGATGCAAGAAACATTATTGTATTTTACATACAGTTAGGTCCATAAATATTTGGACATTGACACAATTTTCAGCATTATAGCTCTGTACAACACCACAATGGATTTGAAATGAAACAATCAAGATGTGCTTTAAGTGCAGACTTTCAGCTTTAATTTGAGGGCATTTACATCCAAATCAGGTGAACGGTGTAGGAATTACAACACATTATATATGTGCCTCCACCTTTTTAAAGGACCAAAAGTAATTGGACAAACTAACATAATCATAAATCAAATGGTCACTTTTTAATACTTTGTTGCAAATCCTTTGCAGTCAATGACAGCCTGAAGTCTCGAACCCATGGACATCACCAGACGCTGGGTTTCGTCCCTGGTGATGCTCTGCCAGGCCTCAGCTGCAGCTGTCTTCAGTTACTTGTTCTTTGGGCTTTTCCCTTCAGTTTTGTCTTCAGCAAGTGAAATGCATGCTCAATCGGATTCAGGTCAGGTGATTGACTTGGCCATTGCAGAACATTCCACTTCTTTGCCTTTAAAAACTCTTTGGTTGCTTTGCAGTATGCTTGGGTCATTGTCATCTGCATTGTGAAGGCCGTCCAATGAGTTTTGAGCATTTGGCTGAATATGAGCAGATAATATTGCCCGAAACACTTCAGAATTCATTCTGCTGCTCTTGTCAGGAGTCACATCATCAATAAATATAAGAGATCCAGTTCCACTGGCAGCCATACATGCCCACGCCATTACACTACCACCACCATGCTTCACTGATGAGGTGGTATGCTTTGGATCTTGAGCAGTTCCTTCCCT
>OMNN01084236.1:0-13392 GCA_900302755.1 Chromis chromis | reverse complement strand
TATATGTGTGTTATTTATTTTCTTTTTTTCTTTTGATCCAATCAGTTCCCTTCATCTCACCATTCTGACCTACCTCCTTTGTTTTTGAAGTACTCCGAGTCTTTCCACATGAGGGGGATGCGCAGGTCTACAGAATGCAAATGATAATGTTAGGAATATAAAACATATACAATACAAAGCTAGGGTCATGTAGTTTTATAAATCTGTCACCTGAAAGTGCTACTCTTCCTGTACATGGCTCTACATCTTCAGATGGTCTGCAGTGAAGGACACAGATCATTTATCAACTACACAGGGAGATGGACAAAATAACAGCCACACTGGTGCCGACAAAGCAGCTCCACCGACTTTAGATTCAAAAAGAATAACTTAAAGTTTAATCAACACATCTGTTACACATTTTATGTTGCAATTCAATAAAATACTCACCATTGCATCTATAGCCTTAAAAACATCTGTATGCACGTTTGAAGTGTTAGATATACGTTATCTGACCTCTAGTGGCTAATAGGGTGCATGGCAATGTCTGCAATCACATGCCTTGCTTCCACATCATAATACTTACTTTTCTGCATTCCTTTACTGATACATTATCAGTAGTTATACACTATATCTGACCTGCGTCCCGCTCTCTGCAGGATTTGCGCTTTCCTCATCTTCTGCAGTTGGCTCAGCAGGGCCAGGATGCGAGCGTTGCAGGTTAGCAGACTCTTGGAGGCCTCCAGGGCCTGCTCTCTCTGGGAACAAGCTGCCAGCAGCTTACTGGCCCCCTCACGCATTCGCACCTCCCTCTCAATCTGCTGCAGCAGCTCCACATCCTGGAAGACATTTGTGTAAAAAAAAAACAACAACATTACTTTAAATCAAAGTTTGAGACGCTGAGGCACAGGTAAGGATAAGCTTTGTTTTGGAAATCAAAGGGCCAGACAGTGAGAGCTTGAGTGCATCTGGAGTGGTTAACTCGACTTTATCATCTGCTTGTGATGGACAACCATGCATTGTCGTAATCTTTTGCACATTTCTGGACATTTCGTGCTTTTTATCAGCCTTATAACTTTTCAAACACCCGACTTTTTCTCTTGGCAGGAACCTGTTACATAAGAGCCCAGCACCCACATGGCAGACAGTGTTAAATCTGTGCATCGCTTTAATCCCTGGATATCGTTCAGGTGCCAGATCTCCAGGAGTAAACAGATTGCAGGTGAGTTGGTCACATCGCAAAGCAAAGCCAAGGTTCATATTGCGGGACTTTATCTCTGCACAATACACAATGGTACCTTTGTCTTTGTCTGAAACAATAGGTTTTGTTATCCTTCGCTGGGAATAAATATGATACTGTATTTGAAGCAATAGAGAAACTCTTCCTGAGTAGATGGAATTCCTTGATGGAATATTTGATTTATTATCTGCTTAGAAGCATGTTTCCTGGTCAGCTTTTTATAGGAGAATCTAGTTTGTGCATTATTTTATTGTATGGACATTATATGTTATGTTTTTTTTAGTTTTTTTTTACACTATGAGTAGTTTAGAGCCTGTAAAAACAATCATTCACATGTGATTTTGCAAGAATTTACTATCGATCAGACACTTAACATACACTGTGGTCTTCGAAATGAGCCTTTAGACTATCAACAATTAAATTCCAATTCTTTACTTTAATATAATGAACAAATTCCAACATTATTGTCATTATTATTACGTCATATTCTATACACGTGCTTCACAATGGACTATTAGTCACAGCTTTGGGGATCAGAACACTGTTGCATAATTCAGTCATGTTTTCTGAGGTTAAGCCTTGTTGGTATGTTTGATTTCATTCTGAGTAGATCTCAGATAATTACATAACTCGTAGTCCTCCCCACTGATTTAGCAGAACATTAATTGGGTTTATATGTTTCTTATATTCCCAAGGCTACACTTGAAACTGATATGGTGCAGATTCATTACAGCTCGTTATTAATTATGCTCTATTTTATTTACTACAATCATTTTTTTCCCCACAGAAACACAGAATACGAATTCAAATTAATCCATTACCCACCTGAGAGTTTTGATGAGACATGCGTTCTCTCAAATAAAGTGGCAATTATTCTTTGAACACTGCAAAAGGTTACATTTCACACTTACATTCAGTTAAACCAGAACAACACACAATCACACATTCCTGTGTTGAACCACCTGAAACACAATCAATATAAAACACTGTCCTTTCACTAACCTGGCTGTTATCATTCATGCTTCCTCTGTGCAGCGGCTGAGACGTCTGCTCGGCTCTCAGTGCAGTCAGGCAGCACACCGAGTGAACGGACTAATCTCACAGCTGACTGAAACAGCGTTAAGAGGGAACCTGCAGACTGAGCAGTTTAGTTACTCAACAGAGAGATCAAAACGGTCTTAAGCCTTCCTACAAGAGGTTGCAGCATGAGGGATTAGAGTCTCAAACATTGTAGTCTTTTATTCCAATGGCTCTATCCCACGCACCAGTGAATGCCTGTGTAACATTCACACAGATATAATATGGCTTCTACTGCATTTTAGTATCTGAAAAATAGATATACATATGAGCAGGCATTCGTCATAACGATGCAGTTAAGGTCACTATTCTATTTTTTCTAAAGTTACTTATTAATTCTAATGAACACAATGTACTTCCAACTCTACAATAACATACAGTACTGAGTTTCTAGAACTCTTCCTCCATCTAGAAATATGTACCAAAATGAAAAATACAGGCTTCAATATAATTAGGTAAGTGAATGAGGTTGACCCTTTATGAGCACGTTGTACATTTCAGTGCAACCCAGCCCAGTCGCCCTGCAACAAATAGGCTTTAATGGGGAGCTTATAGCCCAATGTTCATTTGTTCTGTATTAGTAGAAACATGTGTCTCTGAAAACTGTGTGTCAAACTGAATCTGAATTTAAAGAAGTGAATTTGAATTTTGAAACCCGACTATGGCACTGAATTCAGTTTCAATCTAATAAATTCAATGTCAAATTGTGTGATTCAAATTCTGTTTTTAATGCTATTTATTATTCAAGTTGATGTTTGATTTAGTTTTTTTTTTAACACATTATTTCAAGTTCAGCAAACTGAAATTATATAATTGAAATTCAGTTTTTTAGTACAATATTATTACTTTTATTGACAATTTGAGTGTGGGCGTAGGGTTGGGGTTGTTTGTATTGTTTTATTGTATTTTTTTATGTATTATTATCTGTTAAACACTTTGTGTTGCATTTTTGTTTGTATGAAAAGTGCTATATAAATAAAATCTGACTGATTGAATATAATTATTGAAGTTCAAATGATGTGATTCAATTTCATTTTTTTAAATAGTTATTCAAGTTGAGCAATTCAAACTCGAATTATGTGATTCAAATTCTGTTTTTCTAATGTCACATATTTCTGCCCCTAATTTTGTAACTAATTCAAAGAGGTGACTGCACTCATTTCTGGGTTAATGATTTGTGGTATTATGAATAATTGAACTGCATTATTGCCTGGTGAATATTTAGTCTCCTTGTAAACGAATGTAAATTCAATGCTAATGTAATACGTTCCTGAAGTGAGTGAGCTGACCCATCTGATCTGCCTTCAGAATGAATCCTTCAGGTTCAGGTACGAGGCTGCAGCTCGGAGACGCAACAGACTCAGTGACATTTAAAGGACACACAAAGACGAATGTGTTCTCAGTAGTTATTAAAGCTTCACCACAGGTTCTGTAATTACTGTAAATGTTACACTGACAGATGAATTAGCTCTCCATTATCTCTGTTTGTATGTTGTTTGTGTGTGTTTATGCAGCTGGCTGTTTGTGCATCCTAACGGTTGCCTGGCAATTCTTGCAAAATCCAAGCTGCCCAGAGCAACACTGATGATGCATCACCGAGCTTGTCTCAGAGTCTTTTGCAGAGACGGCAACATAAAGGTGGACAAAGCTGTCAGATATGGGCTCCAAAGCTAGGGACATCAAAAACTGAAACAAGTAAAATACAGATTATCATTTTTCACACATTCAAAGATTAAGAGTGAATCTCTTTCTCTGTGAGAGGCATAAACCTCTTGACAAAACAATAATTGTTCCGTTGCATGGTGTAATAGACTAATAAATCATATAATTTTGAAGGACAATTCTTGTCCCCATCTGTCCTTTGTTGTCATGTGTCACTATAATGGACTTGTGGATTATTCGCTGGATTAAATGCATGCTGAGGATCAGTGTAACCGAAAATTGACACACAATCAATATATTTCTCTGTCATGTTTCACTCCTGTGCTTTCACAGACTGTACAAAGCTAAGAGTCCTCAAGTAATCAAAGCTACTGATTCTCCCTGAGCTGTCTCTGCTGTGAAGGGGAAGACAGACAGTGTGCATGAAGTTTGAGTCTATCTTTATTTAGGGGTCTTTTGTTTTGGGTGGACTGGGGTCCTGTATGCATAAGTGAGGTTGACTGTAAAGACTAAAACACCAATGGTCACTTGATCTCTGTGAATTACGAGGCGGTCAGGTAGACCTGGGGCCAAGCAAAATAAACAACATGCTGGTCATATGGCAGGACATTTCTTCCAGAGGAGTTTGATGATGCTGGCTGACTTTCAAGAGAATTAATGTTCTACATCAGTATCCACAACTGCACTATATTCTAGCCTAACCACAGTATCTGGATAGGAGAAGGAACTCTTGTAAATAGTCATTACATTTTATCCAACTATCAAAATAGACAAATATGACAGTTCATTGAACAATTTAATCCTCTCATATCATACAGACTTTTCATCAGACTTTTGTCATTTCTATATAATACTGAACTCTATCCCCTCCCACTGATGCCCCCCTCCCCTTACTCAGGAGCCCCCACCACCCCTTCCCTCTCCTTACACCAACACACACAGACACACACACGCGTGCAGCACTATGAACACTTTAAGGACTCAGTATTTTTTTGCACTCTGTTGTAAATATGTCTCTTGTTTTTTCTTAGTTATTTTTATATTTTTATCTTTATATTTATAAGCCTGGCAACTAGTGGACTGCTCCAACAGAATTTCATTGTTCTGTGCGATGACAATAAAGACTATTCTAATTCTAGTTATCTTTGTTTGGACTAGGAACAAGTGTTGAAACTTGAAAATGTGTTCAGTCATATTTAATCATGCAGTAGAAGGAATACTTTTTCATTCAGCTGGTTAGAGGAGTCTTTGATGATTCTGGAAATGCCTTCATAGGACTTAAGTGTTGTTAAACTACCTTTGAGGGTTTTCAGGGATTACCTGGTAATATTTTTTCTAAAGAACAGCTGCTTGTAATCTAATAGTGATACATAATAGGCACAAACTGGAGCTAAATAAGCACTTGATTTGTAAAAAATAAAAATGCAAGTAATTATCTTGCATATGAGAATGTTCTAAGGTTTAAAAAGTATCTTTTAGGAAAGCAGTCTGGAAGTTTAATACGGTCATTAAACAAAAGTAACAAAAATATTCTGCCACTTTACAATGTGACAGTGATTTGACGGATGACATAATACCAACACTATGTATCACTAAATACTGTATCATCCTAAGCAGAGAACAAGTTTCCTGAAAATACTGCAAAATAAACCTGATAAAATACTTACACAGGCCTGCTAAATAAAATACACACCAAAGGTAATATATGTGGACACAGACCATTACAATTACAAGGTATTTTTTCAACAATAGGCTGTAAACCCATCTTCAAAAAAGTAGTAAATTAGAACGTACATTTCAGACTGTATTAAGTGGTGGTGGAAAAAAAGTATTTTATTCAGATCTTGCAGAATCCCAAGTTTTACTTTTAATTAACCAACGAATTATTAAGGTAGATAAGACATGAAGTGTCTTTTTCAAGTATCAAACATAGTCATCTGAATGCTGCATAACTGTACATGGTACTCTTTGAATGCTCAACAGATCTACACTATATACAGTAGAACAAAATGTCTTAAGCTACGACTACCTCTGCTCCGAATTGGATCCATTTTATTAAATGAAATTCTCTCTGGTGTCTTTGTTTTTCTTAATTCAAAGCTAATTTCAAGACGTCAGAATTTGCACATAAGACACATTAAAACAGAAATACACTGAAACATAAACCTGTACATGATTTTAAGCTACTGAGTGTTATTTTTCTTCCTGAGACCAACAATGTGGTCTGAAAATTGGACAAATATGGGGGGGAAAGTTTGTTATTGTACAATATTTACATTTTCACAGCTGGTTAATAAAAATGTAATGGAATTTGATGTTTGAAGCATAATGACACATTCAGCAAAAGCTGCCACTTTATCAGTCAAACTAGTGATTCACCAATGTTTTGTTATCCAGGTGTAAAGCGCTACAATGTCTAATATTTGAACGAATGGCAATGTAAAAATGAATTTCAAAATGAAACTACTGTACATATTCAAAGTGCTTGTAAAAGTAAAAATGCATTTCTCAGCATACTCAATCAGTACAGCTGTCAGCAAAAAATATTTTAGCTATAAATTAACCTTTATAAACATAAGTTAACAACAAAAGCTTCAAAAAAAGCAAGCCACCTGAAGGTTCCTCCTCTCCCTCCACCTCTCTGGTTTTCATTCCTCCTCCACTTCTGTAAAAATGTCACTTAAGAAGTACTGAGACACACTGGTGGGCTCCTCCTCCTCTAAAGAGCTCCTCTCCATACAGTCACTTTGCTGGGAAGCTGAAGCCTGCAACAAACAACAAATGACCAGCTGTAATCAACTCCATGTGTAAGAATACCACTGAATCAATTCCACCTCCTGGATCCTCCTTACCTCAGCTGTAGACTGTGAAGTGCTAGGAGTTGGATCTGAGCTGTGGTCAGATGCCTGTTGGATGTCCACCTCTGTCTGTGCTGGAGGTGTAATAGATGTTGAATGAGCTTCCTTTTGTGGCTGTGTCAAACCTGGTGTGGGAGCGACATCATGTGATGTGGAGGCTACAGGCTCTGACGAAGATTGTTTATCTGCTGCCTTGCCAGGTGGAGGAGGATTGATTGAAGGTGCAGATTTGGTCGTCTCAGAAGGGAAGGGAGGGAAGTTTTTGGGTTTTCTGTCAGGTATTGGAAAATAGAAAAACATTTAATTATAACTGACATATTCCAACATGAAAACTGGGTAAATTATTCTGTTTTATCTCACCTTTTCCGACTACTTGTTCCAATACTCTGTGTACTTTGTGCTCCTGAGCTGCTGTGAGGATCTTTCCCACCTGTCAGAGTCTCTTTATCAGTGTCTACATCACCACCACCTCCTTTATGTGACTCAGTGTCATCAAAGGCTTTTGGCTGCACAGAATCCGCAAGATGCTCTGAGTCCTGTGTGGTGTTTGCTTGGGTGGGGACTGGCTCTGCTTCCAGGGTGTTGCTTGTTTGTTTCTTCCTTGCATTACTGGACTTAACCTGTGGTTTGGCTGGTTAAAGGAGAGATGGGTATGAGATCAAAAGATGTGTCTAATTTGCTGTGAGTGCATGTGATGTGTTTGTCTTCTGCCTACCTCTTCTTCTAGTACCCGTTAGTGTCTGCTTTGCAGGGGCAACATCTGTCTCATTATTGTCTGCAGTATCTGGACATTTTCCTGGCTGGACCGTAGTAGTTTCTGCTCCATTAATACACAAAATCAAAATTAACTCCATAGCATAACATTAACTATTAGCTTTAAGATGACAGAGAATAATGCAATCACTTTACCATGTGGATCCACTGGGTTCTCAGCGGTAGAATGCTAGTGGGTTAAAAAAAAGAGTACATGTGAAATGAAGCCATTTTAATCACAATGCAGCCACAAATGGCTTCTTGCTACTTCACTTACTATCAACGCAGCTGGCTCTGGCCCAGTCACACCACTCTCCCCTGCAGACATGGGCTCAGCGGCACTAGCGAGAGACCCATCTCCTGCTGCCGCTAAACTCTCTCCACAAACACTGCCGAGAGGTGAAGAAGGTCACAGAATCAGACAGTAAACAAAATAGACTCCATGCCTGTCTGGATGGCTAACTGATAAAAAAGCAGACACTAACCTCGGCTGCTGTACTGATGCATCTGTTACAGGAAGATAAGAGAGGTGCTCAGCTGCACTGTTGACCACTTCCCCTGATGAGGAGACCGGGATCTCAGTCAGAGAGAGGATGAAAAATGGCTCATCGGGATCTGAAGGCGCCTGCTCTGGCAGCACTGAGAGGCAGAATGAGGAAAGTTTTAGCCAAAACAATAGCCAATACTGCAAAGTTTGTAGTAAATCAAACAATGTGAGCGGAAGATAATCTGTGATTGACTTACTCCCTGAAAAAACTGGATAGCTCTGGTTCCCTTCTGGACTTGGCGTTGATGCAATCTAGGATGAAAAGAATCCGAGGGAAACTTTTGAGGAACCGCAAAACTGGCGAGAGTTTCTTAACTAATATTTAACCTCATCCTTGATCAAAACTGTGCCTTTGTGTGTTTTGTTGGTACTATACCTGCAGTGTTCCAAATCTGTTCCTTTGAACTGATTTTAGAGTATTTGAACAATTTAACATAAAGAGGACATTAGCCTAAAATAATGTTTTTCATACAGTTGTGGTGGTTTGGTCAAGTTTGGAGTTGACTACTGCAACTATTTATCCAACATGTTTGGCTATTTCAACTATTATGTAATGCTTTTAGCTAATAGATTTAACCATTTATGCTTAAATATTCTTTAAGTTAGAATTTAAAAAGAAAAGATTTCTACAGCACCCTCTCTACAGACCAATTGACAACTGTAGGCGCATCTCCATGGTGCCCTTGGTTTGGATTAGCTATATAGTAGCCAACCTTTGGCTGACATGATGAATAGATTTTGCTCTGTATTATTAAAACCTGCATATCTGGTCAAGGGTTAAAGATACTGCAACCACGTGTGCATTGCTTACAAGTTCCTACAGCACAGATTGAGTATGTATCTTACCTGGGTAGAAGGTATACAATCCAGAGAGGCTTGAGAATCTTTTGAAGGGGAGTTGCGTTCACTTTGTTGAGCGATAACTTGTGGCCAGCAGCCAACAGAAGACCCCGCATCACTTGGAGTGGAGGTTTGGTTACCAAATTCAGACGCAGGTTTGTGATCAACAGAAGCAGTTACACTTTGTGAGCAACTGCCAGAGTCTGTGGAAAAGAAGAAGCATTAGCAAAAATCCAAGAGATACAGATGATAACAATCTGCTCAGCACTGTTCAAGATAAGAAAACTTTAGTTTTTTAAAGGTTATCAAACCTGTTTCTGCTGGTTTTGTGTTCTGCACTTTCCGGGGTAGTGAAGGACGACTGCTGCATGCCAGGTTGGGTTTGGGTTTAATAAGCCGACCTCTACGGACTTGTTGAGCTGTTCTTGAAGTCTTAGGAGCATCAGACAACTCTGACTCTGTAGCATCAGCACTTGAAGTGAGGAGAAAAGCACTGTTACAAGAGAAACCTGTACTTACATTTCTTTAAAGCAAAACTGTAAACAGAAATCAGTATTTACATTGTCAGGTGCATTTTTGAAAACTGATTGTTGACATAGAAATCATGTCTTACCTTCGTAAGGATGAGTCTCTGTCCGGACATACAGGGTTGACATTAGGAGTCGATACGGAATATGTTTTTGACTCTGTTGAAGCATCTTTTGACGGCTGGACATCTGAAGCTGCACTTGGATCATTTATTTGTTGGGCATTTGTCTCTGTAACTTTGGTGGACATGTCCGGCATTCCATCATCTTGTAAAGTAGGATCAGCCACCGCTGGATCATTACTTGACAATTTGTCCAGAGTTGATTCCATTTCAACTGTGGATTGTTCACTACTTGTATTTTCAGGAACCAAGTCTGTCAACACAGACTGATTCTCAGCAACACAAGATGTTGCCATGGCCGTACCATCAGAGGATGTAGCTTTGTTATTTGTGATGTCCAGTAATTTATCAGAATCTGCAGGTCCAACTTCTATTGAAATAAGTGTCTTGGTGTCTTTCTCCGTGAGGTTCTGATCTGGTTGTGCTTCGTTATTATCCCCAGGTTGTTGTTCTGATGTTACATTTGAGGTGGTGTCCTTTTGGCAGTGTTCTGGAGGTTTATTGTTATTATCTGACCGTAGTTTTGTCATCCTAGTGGATGATCCTAAATTGGGTTTGGGTTTCACCTTAGGAAACCGCCGCCTTCTTTGAGGAACATTTTTGTCTGAGTCCTCTGCACTTGAGACTAATCCAACATCTGTCTTTTCATCCTCAGTTGAAGATAATTCCTGTGTGCATTTGTGAGTAGAGTCTAATTCCAGTGATTGTACTGGAACTGAAAGAGAACCAGTACTTTTAATCTGATTTGATTTTTGTGGAGGGGTGGTACTACAACTTGGCTGTGCTGCTACCTCTGCTGTTGTGTTTTCAGCCGAATCAGATGTAGAAGTTGGGCTGTGAGGATTTTCCACAATCTGTGTGAGAGTGTCTTTTCTGGGTTGAGGTTTAGACTGCATAGTTCTTGATGTCTGTGGCAGGTTTGGTTTGGGTTTTTGTAATCGACTCCTCCTCAATTTACAAGTTGGTGCAACTTCACCCCCATCTTTACTGACTGGTAACTCTTCTATGGCAGGTCGGACGCTGCTTTCTTGGACTGAGGTTGAATCTACATTTGACCCTGGTTCAACTTGTGATTCTGTGACTGTTGAGTCAGTTGTTGCCACATTATTTGAACTACTTTCAGTTGTTCCAACACTAGTTGTCAGATTTTGATCTGTAGACTCAGAAGTTGATCCTGTGTCTCTGGTGACCTGCTCTTTACTGGATTCAAACTGGGCTTTCTGGTTTTCTGAGGCACTCTGATCTGATTTTGCTGTACCTAAATCTGCCTGATCAACAAGTCCAACATTTTTCTCCTCATATGTAGACAGTTCCTCTGTGGGCGTAAGAGTAGAGTCCAAATTCAATGAAGTAGGATCAGGCTGACTTTGTGTTTCATGAGAGGGGTTGCATGCTGGTTGTGGTTCCACCTCTATTGTGTTTTTGTGGAGGTCGGGGTTTGGAATTAGGCTTGAGTCTTTGTCTGCAGGCTCTTTTGTGGTTTGAAGTTTAGCCTTTGCAGTTATTGATGTTTGTGGTAGGTTTGGTTTCGGTTTGACTTTTTGTAATCGACCCCTTCTGGGGCAAGTAGTTGGGACCACACTCTCTTCCTTTTGTTTTTCAGAAAAATCTTCTGCAGGTGAAACGCATGAGGGGGGTTTGTCGCTGCTCTCTTGGACTGGAGCTGAATCTGTCTGTGACCCTTTTTCAACCTCTGTGATCACCGACTCGGACGTCGCAGGAGGATTAAAACCAGTCCCACCCTCTTCAACACAAGATTTAAGTTTTTCGTCTGTGGACTCGGATGTTGATTTTGTGTCTCTGGTGGTCTGATCCCTACTGGGTTCAAACTGGGATTCTGAAAAGCAGGGAGCCTGGATTTCTGGAGAATTCTGATCTGACATTGCTGCACCTGATTCTACCGGCTCAACAAACATTTCCTGACTGTCAGATGGCTCTTCAGTACTGGAAATGCCATCTTTTATTAATCCTGGAGCACAGTCTGATGTCTTTGGGGCTGTTTCTTCAGCAGCTGATAGCATCTCATTAGCTTGAGAAAGGCTGGGAGCAACTGGGTGGCTCTCTTCAGCTGCCGTTACAGTTGATGTCTTTGATTGGGATTTTGGTTGTGCAGTCCTTGAGGTTCGGCCAAGGTTAGGTTTAGGTTTCACTTTAGGTAAGCGTCCCCTCTTGGTTTGTGGAGAACTTGTATTTGAGCTTTCTGACTGAGGGGTAGGATCCATTTCACAAACTGTCTTCTGTTCACCACACATCTGATCACTGGTTTTAATAACAGGCATCTCACCACCGTCTGTTACGCTGCCTTGTAGTTCCACAGTGGCAACAGCCGCTGATGTTTCTGTGACTTTTTGACTAAAAGACACAGAAGGAGTGGCGCTTTCCTCTTGTGTAGCCTGCTCTAATGCAGTCTCTTCTTCTGGATGGTTGGTTTCATTCACATCAGCTGATGTTGTTCCTGCAATTGAACATATTGGCTCATTTTAAATTTTGTTTAATTTATTCTTAAACAGATAAAGTCATACTCTTATATAAGAAATCTTGTGATATCCGGGTCACTAACCTGCTGTGTGATCTTGTACGGCTGTTGGATTTGGTGCTGACTGAGAGATGTGAGCCACGTTACCGATGGCCAACAGGGTCTGAGCTGCCTCATTGTAGCTCTCATCCTCAGTTACTGAAAGAAAAAGACACCCAAAACAATGTGTACTTTTAGAATTTAATCCAAGAATAATTCACCAGAAGTGACTCAGAACACTTCTTCAACATACCTTCTATGTGTTCTGAAGAAAGGTAGTCTATGACATCCTGCAAGGCAAACAAAGACATTGTCTGACATCAAAGGCTTGTCTTATAAGCTCCATCACAGTTTCCAAAAGAGGTAGTATATAAAAACCACGTAGCACAGTAGCCCCAGTTACACATCTGTATCATTTACTTTTTTACATTTCTGTCACCCGATTATATCTGGACACAAAGGGGTTGCTATGATTTCATCCATATCAGTAAAGTATGGAATACCAAGACTGAATTGGCCAATGTTCTAATAACAATTTCTTGGCTCGTTTTTTATTTAAAGTGTTCTAAACCTAAGCTAGAAATAATGCAAAGTCTCAACAGGATTGAGTCATACATGCCATGGGCTGCATGTTTATGACCACAATGCTAATCACACTTATTCATTGAGCTATGACAACCATTTTTCATTGCACTTTCACATTTAAAAAACAAAGCACTGCTTTCACTTCCATGCTGTGCTGCATTTCTACAGATATACAAATATTTGCACCAAAATATGACTTTTAATGAGGTTCTTTTTCCACCTGAATTCAGAGCCTCTCTTTGAAGCAAAATATAATTAAAATGATACCAAAAGCATCTCATTTGGTTAATATCTGCTTACTGATAAACCCTACAATTTACCAGTGTTCCTTAAATGCCTCACCTGCAAGCTACAGTAGACACTAACCGGGTAGTTGTGCACAGAAAAGCTTCTAGTCTCCCCTCTCATTTACTGCAGCACAGCAACGAAGACAGGTGAGTGACCAAAAGTTACTTTGGAAGGAGTGAAATAAGGCATTCTAGTGTCAGATTTACTCAGCTTGGGAAAATTTTGGCTTATTTTTTGCTCATTTTGGTATATTTGGACACTTTTGCCAAGTTTTGGGCATATTTTGTCCTATTTTGACAGATTCTGAGCACATGTTGGTTTATTTTTGGCACGTTTTAGCATAGATTTCTGCAATAAGCTGGCAGAGCCACATCTAGAGGTTAATAGTGGGCAACTACT
>OMNN01084233.1:23142-42767 GCA_900302755.1 Chromis chromis | reverse complement strand
GGCATGGACAAGAGGACCTCTCAGGGTGTCCTATGGGGTCTGGCACCAGGACGTTGGCAGTGGATCCTTTGGGTACTCTGGCTTGTGCAGTGGGGCCTCTGTCAATACAACTTGTTCCACTGCATCCTGTTGATGCTTGATCAGAATGGGGTCTAGGAAGTTTGGAGGTCAAATCAACATCTTGGGCCATTGTCATGTTCCTCAAGATGTTCCTGATTGTTTGATGTTTTTGCCATGTGGTGGGGTGCATTTTCCTGCGGGGGTAGGCCAGTGACATTTGGGATTGCCATTTGCATGAGGGAGTGTGCTTGTTCTGGGAAAATATTTATTTGGGTGTCTAAGTCTCGTCAACACGGATGTTAAAATCCAAGGTTTTCCAGCAGAACACCACATAGTACCGATATGATCAATGTTATTCACTTCACCTGTCAGTGGTCATAATGTTGTGGCTGATCAGTGAATTCTGCAGAAATAAGCTATACTGAACTAAAGTTGGATTCAGTTTTCAGAAATCCACAATTTCATTCATCAATTCAACCAACAATTCAAGCATTTACAAAGTTAATATTAATTCTTGCCTGGTCTCAAATCTGGCAAACAAGAGACAAGTGAAAAAACATCCATGTCTGATGCAGTTACGCTAAAGTTTTGCAGCAATATAAAATACAGACAGAGAGTGCTCATCTCTTAAGTGCTGAATGAGACACACTCAACGGCACAAAAGGGAAAAGCTTTGCACAGTGAGGACATGTGGTGGGTGTTCAGTACAAATGAGTCATAACGGAGTTCCATTGATGAAGAACCCCGCCCTCGCCCGACAGTACTCATCCCAGCATGGTGTAGTATGAGCTCACCATCCCTGACACTCCCTCTTTCATCTTCGGAATCCAGCAGAGTTGAGGGTCAATGAGCAAGTGTTGGCGTGGTGCTGTTGTGATGACGTGCTGCGTCCCTTTATTAAGCTGTTGAGTTCAGCGATGACCATGATGATGTGGAAATAGCTGTAAAAAGACGCAAACCTGTTGGGCCAGCCCATTCTGTGTGGCATCCTTGGCCTGGAAACAAGAAGGGCAGAAAACAACACAGATGAAATGCATGAAGGCTCGTATACAACTTGGAGATTGTGTGGTAAAATATGAAGAAGGTCAATGAGAAAACACTTGTGTTGTTTTTTTCCCCAAAGCAAAACCATTTCCAGGTTAGATCCGACAATTTAAAGACAGTTTTACTGCTTTATATTGTATATGACATTTTTAATTACATTTTTTAGGACTTACTATACTATAACTTTTTTCACGACATAGTATACCATACTTTTTTTTTTTTTTTTACAACACATTATACTGTAGAATCGCATTTTACAACATACTATACTTTTTAGGACACACTATAGTATAATGTTTTTTACAACATACTTTACCATGACATTTTTAACATATTCTATGCTATGACGTTTTTGACGATTTCCTAGACTATTAAATTTTCATGTTCTGCTGGAAAACCTTGGATTTTAACATCCGTGTTGATGAGACTTTGACACCCAAATAAACATTGTCCCAGAACAAGCACCCTCCCTCAAGCAAATGGAAATCCCAAATGTCACTGGCCTACCCCTGCAGGAAAATGCACCCCACCACATGGCAAAAACATCAAACGATCAGGAACATCTTGAGGAACATGACAATGGCCCAAGATGCTGATTTGACCTCCAAACTTCCTAGACCCCATTCTAATCAAGCATCCACAGGATTCAGTGGAACAAGTTTGATTGACAGAGACCCCACTGCACATGCCAGAATACCCAAAGGATCCACTGCCAACATCCTGGTCCCAGACCCCATAGGACACCCTGAGAGGTCCTCTTGTCCATGCCCAATGGTTCAGAGCATTTTTGACCCCATAAGGGGGACCAACACAATATTAGGCAGGTGGTCATAATGTTATACCTGATCAGTGTGTAATATGACATTTTTAACAACTTAAAACACTGACATTTTTGGCATTTTTACAACAAACCACTATGACATTTTCAATAATAAACAATACTACTTATTTTTTACAACATGGTATGCTATATTTTATACAACATACTAATAGAATACGCATAAAGAAGAACGTAATTCCACAAACTGACTCTTGACAAGGAACACCTGTTAATTCAAAACCATTCCAGGAGACTACCTGATGAAGCTGCCAAGAGTGTGCAAAGCTGTCAACAGAGCAAAAGGGGGCTACTTTAAAGAATCAAAAATATAAAACATATTCTGGTTGGTTTAACACTTTTTAGTTTACTACATGATTCCATATGTGTTCTTTCATAGTTATGATGTCTTCAGTATTAACCTACAATGTAGAAAATAATTAAAATTAAAAAAAAACACATGAATGAGAAGGTGTGTCCAAACTTTTGACTGGTACTGTACATTTCCACATTTCCAAGAAGAAGCTGCACAACTGAGGTAGTAACATTCTTGCGACAAATGGTGGCAGTATGCGCTCATATAGACGGACAACATCTGCTATCACACACAGGGAATATAGAATAGGCCTCCATTAATATAGTTATTTAGTAAGTAATGGTTTATTTATTCTGGAAATCTCATTGCTATCGAGATTTATTTTGCGGCAAACATCACAAAATTTAAATTTATTCACGCAAAACAACCATCACACACACTGGCACGGTGATTAAAGCAAACATCATTATAAATACAAGCTAGTAAAGCTTCAAAGTCTCTCAGAGGAACGAGTGTCTTAAACTTTAAGCTGTGCTGCAGCTTGTTCCAGCATTAAGATGCACATACAGAGAATATTCTTCTGGAATGGACGTCAGCGAGCTCTCATTTTGCTGCAAATGAGGATAGAAATTGAGGTTCTTATAGAAAAACGAATGATGCAGTGCAGCAATCATTACTGGACAGAAGGCTCCTATATTCACAGAGGCGGCAAATTCTGCTGTATTTCTCACATAACTCCACTGCGACACACATAAGAGAAATAATATAAGACAAATGCATGAAAAATACAAAAGGAGCTGTATTTTTTTTTTTTTTTTAAATAACTGCACAGTTTTCATTAAATAAAAATGCATTCAACATGCATATCTTATCAATTACCTATGAGCACATGTTAAACTGCGGCTGAGTTCACTTTGTGTTTGGGTGAAAATATCAGCTGAAATCAGACTGAACTTTTCTATGTGTGGCTGTGCATTTTTATTTTATTTTTTTTGTTCCATGTACATGTACGGACTTCCGGTCTACAGGATGCATAGCAGCAAGTTACCTGAATCCTTTCAGAGCTGCTCACCTCGCTGGCTCAAGTGTTGCCATAGGAAATAGTATCCTGGCAACAGCACTAACCTGAGCAAAGACAAAGTAAGGTCATGCAGACAACAAGATGTGCCACAGTGTTCCTGTATTAACAATCCCCTTTCAAAAACCCGTGCTTGCAAGGACATTCATTAAAATTTCGTCATAATATCCTTTTAGTGTTTTGCATTTTCATTCCGTCTAACATTTTAATGTGAACTCACATTGCATTTGCATGGCTCCATTTACCAGCCTCTTCTGTGCAGGCTTTTATAAATCCACATGTTTGGGTGTCATGCATAATGCCTGTAATCTGCTTCCCTCTACCAGTGCATCGATGATTTCATGAATTAGCGCTCCCATTAGGAATTTATTCATACCTCTGGGAAAAAGCATGTTGATATCACCTCTGTATCCGAACCTTTTGTTCAGGATTTCAACACATTATTGAGGTAATAGCAGCGTGTTAGCATGGAGTTACTTTAGCAGAAGGCACTGAAATGGCAAACATGCTTCTTTAAAAAAAAAAATCTCATCTTGCACCCTGCTGTTAAAGCACAAGATCCAGTAACCTTACATTTCATTTAACCTTGGTAGAGCCGGTTTCATGCACCTTTTAAATGGAATGAACTGCAAACCTCCTGCAAGCTGGATTCCTTCACATCCCTTGGAGACTTTAAGCATTATTATCTGTTGTTTTCTGTGCCTCCTGCAATGTTTAAAAAAAAAAAAAAAAAATTCTTGTGGTTATCTGGCCTTAGCTGTGTTCTGCTTGTATGCTGATTGTGAGAGATGTGAATGAAGTTTGCATGATTGCATAAAAACTGCAAGTCAAGGAACTGTAAGCTGTGATATTTTGTAATAATAAACCTCGCTTTGTTCTTCAAAAGTATTAAAACTTCCTGGTTTCCTTCATGTGCATTCAGCTTATCTATTTCTCAGGGTCTGCTGGTGTTGAAGCTCCTGTTGCTAATAGCCCTCATGAGCTGCCTGGATGCTGGCACTGTTGCCATGACGACCATCAGGCTTGATAAAGGGGTCCAGATTCTTTGTGTTCTGTACGTACAAGGTCTTTTGGCCCAGTCACAGTGGGAGACATTACCTGCCGGATTCATGGGCGGCTTGGCAATAATTAAAAGGGAGATCAACTAATTTAGCAAACCGTCGGCAGTGTAAAGGATGCATCCAAACACCTTCCTGCTAGCTCTTTAGAAACAATGAGACGATGGTCACTTTTTCCAAACTTGGCACAGACCCTCCTGAATTCACTGACACAAAAATTATAATGTGAAAAGTTGTACAGTCACATATGTCTGGAACAATGAGAAACTGTTCATAATCTGCAGCAAAGTTAGTAGCTCTTTTGAGCTGCATTTACACACAGTGAGTGGTAATCTGAGCTAAATGCTAATATCAGTGTGCTAACAGAATCACAATGACAATTATATCATAGCAAATCCTGAGCAAATAACATTCCTGTGTCCACCATCTTTGATTAGCACGCTAACACTTGTAATGTGTTAGCGTGTGTAATGTGTAATGTGGTGCAAACAAAAGTTTTGATCCTCTGATAACCTTGATCAGAACTTAAAGGTCACATATTGTGCCTCTTTTAAGCAAATTAATCAAAGTCTCACATGCCCCCATTGTGTGTGTTTCAGTTTTTCAGCTCAAAATACTGTAAAGATGGTTCATTTCACCATAACTGTATAATATCTACAGTAGTTTTATTCTCCTTTAAAACACGCAGTTTTGCTGCGAAAACCAATGAGCTGTTGTTCCCGCCACCTTCAGGAAGAAAACTCTCTCTGTATCTGTGGTTAACCGTTTGAGCTGGATGACTATTGCTTAGCTAGGTGTTACATTGCACCTGGGTTGAATTCTTACTCGCTTGTAAAGCTAGGAGGCTCACTAGTTGTGGGGAGGCCTCAGGAATTGCATCGTTTACTTTACACTTTCAAGTTTGTAATAACCACACAACCCAATACAAAAGGATTTTCACCATGTGGGAACTTTAAGGGTTAACCGGCAGGCCGCTGACCAAATTTTACAGCATTCCATTCAAGAGCATGTTTCACTGAAACCCAAAAAGTCACAGGATTGCCAAAGTTTTTTGGATGCATCATCTTGGGATCACGAATATCTGTTCAAAATGTTCCCAAACTGCTGCTTGTCCCACTAACCTGTCTAGTGTTTATGTTCTCTAGTTTGTTGTCTGTTTGTCAGTTGCTTTTTCTCTCTCCCCTTTACCCTCACCCCAACCAGGTAGGGCAGACAACTGCCCTCCCTGAGCCTGGTTCTGCTGGAAATCTCTTCATGTTAAAGTGTTTTCTCTGCCCTGTCACCAATATGCTGCTCATGAAGAATCCTTTAATTTGTTGGATTTTCCATGTATATTTTTGTCAGGTATTAACTTTAATTTTAAAATGAAGTAGGTAAATCTCAATATTGAATAATACTGTAGGGTCTTAACTTTACCTATTTGTATTTCACATCATTTTTTAGGGATTTTCTATATCATTTAAATTACTCTGGTATATCCACATCTCTAGGGTTTTAACCTTAATAAACTTGCAAGGTAACTTTGTTATGTGAATCTTATTTCTCTATTGGAAACAGCTGATGCTTTAAATATGCTGTATAAATAACGGTGAGTTTGCCTGCTCATGAAAAGAAACATCAGAGGCTCACTGAAGTCAGGACAAAATTTCATGGCAATCCCTTTCATCGACTCATCACCTCTAGACTTGATTTATGAAAAAATCAATGTGTCGGTCACAAGGACAGACCATTGAAAAATGGACCACAGCAGTGTGGGAAGGAATCAAGATTCCCTCAAAGCATACAGCATCTCCAATCCTCTTGAGGACTCCGCCTTCAAAGCAGCATATATACATATTGCAAGACATAATTCAAATCTACAATACAAATGCTTCATGGGGTCCCACAGCATCAGACTTATCCAAATGAATTTTTCAATAAGTTGGATGTCTGGTGGATTTGCTTCCCTGCAGCACAAAAGGAGACCAAGTGAGTGGCGTACATGTCGTCTTCTACATTTAGTTGCAGATACATTCCACTTAAATTCCCAAAACCTGGTGGATACAAGCAACACGAATATATAAAAAAAAGCAAATCTTCTCTTCACAAAGCCCGTTTTTCATGTTTCTGTAATAATTTTCATTTATTCGCTTCTGGTCTTGCCTCACTTTGAACTATGTCCAGGTGATTCTATCGTACAAAATGTTCTATTCACTTCAATATAAAAAAAACCCTCTGCATTCTGTCTGGACCAGGGATATCATTAGAGTCCTACAGTCCAGTCAACCCCTGGGGTTAGCATACCATTTGGAAGCAGCAATACCCCCCAGGAAGGCACTCTTAAGAGAATGGTGGCATTTAGCTATGACTCTCAAACACAGCTGTAGTCCACCACACCTGGCTCTCTGCCATTCTGAGGTAAAGAGGCCACTTGGGAGAGAAGAAGAGAAGCCCCCATTATTCTTTCTCTTTCTTTACCGGCACAGCGATCCTTCATCAGATCTGATCTGGAAAGGAAAATGCAAGAAAAAGAGGTGTGTGTATAGGTAATTTCTCATCATGCCTGCTCCGTGTGCTGAATCCCTGAGCACTGCGTGATTTCTTTAGATGTGTATTGACATTCAAGAGAAATTCTGCCTTCAGAAACAGACAAGCCGGAGGTTTAGGCGTCTCAGAGTCTTGCTTTCGGATCTGTTACGCTCTGGAAGACAAGAGTATCATTTGAGCTGAAGGACATGCTGTGCCGCAGCTGAAAACAATGGATGTAGCTAATCTTCAGAGAGGAAGTTTTCTTCTTCAGCAGCGACTCGAATCTAGCACAGTCTTGTGACAGTAAAAGTGTCAGAGAGGTGCTACAGTCTGTGGTGATTTCAGCTATACCTCATAGCTTGAATATTAATACTGTATATATTAAATTCATGCTTTCAGTAATATAAATGCTAATACAAAACCCACGTTCTAAATGACAGATATACATCATAATATAGAGGATTCAATACACTAAGACTACAAAAAATAATGAGAATTTGCTAGAATTTTGAAATATTTATTGCCGAGGTTAGAAAAAAATTAGCAGCAGCTTTTGATTATATCACACAATCTTCATTATTAGATGGCGTTTGCCTTATTGTCATAGAAGTGAAATGCTCAAATTTATTTTTCTGAGCACTTTAAAAAACATTTTAAATATCTACAATAACCTATCAATGTAAAATGTCCTCATGGTGACTGTGTGCTGTGATTTAAAGCTCCATTTCTTATCATGCACTGTGCAAGATGCTGTTTTTACTGTGTCCACACCTGCATATAAATTACATGACGTTACATAACAGCACACCGACATGAAACTGATGTTGAGTGAGCGAGCAGGTGGGGTTTAACTGTCTCGCTCCACAGTGTGTTGACATGGGTGTTCCGAGGATGCTAATTGAAAAACATTGACTGCTTCCAATGATTTAATCCATCCAACAGTTCAGTTGTGAAATGGTTCCTCTAATTATGGCTTCTTCCCAGTATCTCATATAAAACGCCACCTGTCAGTATCATACAAATGACAGCATGCCAGTGGCACCATTAACGGTTACATGCATAGACATCCAAAGCTTTTCTTTACGGTCCCTGCTGTCCTCAGCTCGTCTTTTCTCCTTTTTGTAGGGTTCAGTCTGTCAGAATCCCTGTCAGTGTTTGGAATGAGATGCAGCATATTCATGTTGAACTGGAGCCAGTGTTTTCATCATGATAGGTATTTTTTTTCTTGCGGCCTCCACTGGGAAGTGAGAGCACCTTGCTGGCTGCAGAACAATACTGGAAGTGGTAGAAAATGTAATTATTCTATAATAATTTGCTCAGCGATGTTTTAAAACCTCCGGTTGAAGTATCAGCATGTCAGTTTGCTGCATTCATGTATTCAGTTTCTGATGGATCCATGTAACTGCAATATCTGAGAGAAATATGCAATATACATAAATAATGTATGTGTGTGTGCTTGTGAGTAAATATATACTGCTGAATTAGCTGAATCACACCCCAAACTGACATGCAGAGTTAATGGAAAGATTGCAAACTTCTCTCCTTGTATTTCATTTCCATTAAGCTTAATAGACGTATTAACAACAAGAGATTAAGACAATTCAGTGTTAACCTTTCTGCTCCTTCACACTCGATAATTATAATAATTTCATGTACTGCTGACGGCCATTAAGAGGACATTACTGCCTGTAGATAGATGTTCTTTCACTCCTCTTTGGGAGTTTAAAGACCCTCTCTTCTTTTCCCATCTTGAGGATTAGCATGTGCTGTTTCTATAGCAACAGCCTTCAATTAAGAGACAGTCGGGATCTCGCTGTTAGCCAGCAAGGTGCTAATTGATACTGGGTTTCACATCGGGTGGGGGTTGAGATGAGAATTGGAGGTTGCGTGTGTTTGTGTGTTTGAGGATGGGGGGTGGGCAGTTGCTGACAGCTTTTCGATGTTATAGCATTGGGCTTCTGTCTTTGTAACACACACAGACAAACATTGCATCTGCATATAATTATTGTGACTTTGATTGGATTGGACTTGTTAATAGCTCATTAGGAGAGAGAATCTGTATCCTTATGTGTTGGATATTAGGACGCATGCAATTGTCTTCTTTATAGCTGCACACAAACTGCCTTTGTGTGAATATTTACACCTTTAGGTGGTGAACATGATAAAGCAGGGGTGCAGATATCATCCAGCATTCAAGTTGTCTATAATGCAAATTATAGCATTAAAATGTGTGTGTATGAGCCAAGACGAGGCAAATATACAGTATAGAACAGAAGCGAATATACTCCTGAGCAATAACACTTATTACTCCAATTATTTACCTTTACCCCTATATCACCTCTCAGTTATCTCTGAGTTGATAAGTAGAGTGTTTCCTTTTATGAGCAATCAAATTCTTAGAAAGACTATAATGAAAATACAGGCCCCAAAGTAGAAACTTAGTGTAACAAAACACCCGTGATGATTGACACACAAGACAGAAACTCACAAAATTGAGTACACCTGTGATTTCCAATTACTCTAAGAACATTATTATAAAATGACCTGTGAACACCAGAACTTTCTCAGTTTTGGAAATATGGGCGCTGCCTATTTGTACATCATGGCTCTGCATGATAAAGAATTGCAAGAGGAACTGAAAAAATGTGATTGTGAGACTTAACAAAGACAGAAAGGGATGCCAGAAGATCAATGATCAACTGAATATCAGTGGAAACTCAGTAATCAGAAGGTATAGAAACGGCCATAGTACCACTAATGGTGTGTGTAGTGGTTGTCCTTCTAAAATGACGCCATGGACAGTGCACTACTTTCAAAATCAAGCTCTGAAAAACAAATGATCAAGAACAAGCAGGGTTTATCAGTGGAAATCTGAATTTTTGTGATGGCTCAGAGAGTTTGAAGAACTTTGCATTATGTCAACTTCTATGGACGGCATCCAGGAAAAACATTCTTGTTTGCCCTTTGGCACAAAACGACAAGAATAAACTTTGCTAAAATGCATGAAAAGTAGCCTGATTAATATTGGGAGCACATTCTTTGGTCAGATGAGCAAAGATAGATTTGTTCACCACATTTGGCATGAAGCTGTCACAGTGAATGTATAGTCCCGACAGTGAAACACATAGATGATATGAGGCTACATGAGTCGGAAAGGTACTGGAAACAATATATGACACCATAAATATCTGTGAATATACTAAAATACCTGCTGACAACATGACTCCCATTCTGCAGAAGCTTGGCAGAAGAGGAATTATTCCACACTGTAACGATCCGAAGCACAATGGCAAAATCACACAAGAGTTTCTAAAGAAGAGCAAAGTGAAAACTATGACCCGGCCTGGCATGTCGCCTGACTAGAGCAACTTTGGGGTATTTTAAAGAGAAAGGCAGAGCAACACAACCTCTTCAGCAAAGAGCAGCTGAAAAAAATAACTGTTTCTGAAGAACGCCAGAACATCTCCCCAGAAATCTGTGAAACACTGGTGTTCTCAATACTGAGGAGAATTAAGCCTGTCAGCAAAAAAGTTGGTGAAGATACAAAATATGGAAAAAACTTTTTGACTTTGAAAACTTATTGACGAATGTTGCACTGAGTTTCTACTGAGGGGGGCTGTATTTTTAATGCGATAAATCTTTTACATCTTTTACATAACAGCAAATACTTTACTGTTCACTTTAGAATTGCTGAAATTACTGTAAGGTGATATCATTTTAAATCACGTGACGTTCTCTGTCTTTGTCTGTCTTTATACTATAATTATGTTCATTATTGAGTCAGTCTGTCTTCTTACTCAGCTTATGACAAGAAAAGCGTACGGACGAGCGGCCCCTGTGCACAGAACCTGCAAAATTGTTTCCAACATTAGTTCTCTGAATCATCATTAGCAGACTGTACAGACATTGCACTGATGACTTTTGGTGAGAAAATAAATTAACACGAAATGTTCCACAAAGCAGAAATTATTCAGAAACCACGAGAAAACAGTGCATACCATGTGATGTGATAACAAGCGTTAAAATGCAGCGAGAATTGTGCCTACAGTAAAGCACTGTTTGCTCAAAAACCAGTCTACTCTCCAGGTGACCTCACAAAATGAGCAGTGCTCAACAAATGGATGATGCAAATCTCCTTTTGCTTATGCCTTGCAGCAGAATTACAGCACACAGGTTCAATTAAGACAAGAAACTGATTATGGAGAAAAGAAAAACAGCAGAGTAGCAATACTGTGGATGAAGTAGGCAAAACTAAATCTGTTGAGAACGTTTCCTATTTTTAAAGAGGTCAGAATCATATTCTGGCCCCTGTCAAATTTGTTTGTTTTCTCATTACTCAACTTCACTGTTTTTTCTTTTTTGGGTAATGATTTGCCTCCCTGCATAGCATGAAAATAGATCAGAGCAGAATTACACTTTTATCATCTTTGGAGATTGCTGTTTTATGTTCCTGCAAATGACATCTATATTTAGATAATGAAATGTTTGCCAGAGGCTTTAATGTGGCATGAGTTCAAAATCCATCTCTCCCTGTTCTGTCTTTCTTTCTGCATATTGCTGCATTTTCCATTAGTTCCTTAGTTATTGTACTTGTGAACTGTTATTTTTAGGTGCTGATTTGTTTTGTTCTGGGTTTTAGAAATCGCTGTCAGACAACATGCCAGTTTGACTCTATGGGAGAAGTTGTTTGCTCATTTGTTCTGAATCTGATCATAACAAGACTTGAGAGAATATGAGATTTAAAGTTGAGTTTCACCATTAGATTGTTTTTCGTTTGTCATGAATCAAGGACCAAACTCTTCCACAATATTTAATATAGATGTGTTTTTATTAGAAATAAGTCACATTCATTTTGTGCTGTGAAAACTGTACATTTACAGGAGGTACAACAGAACATAAAAAACAACATTGTGACAAGAAAATACAAATGGGTATTCCATACAAGTAACTTGAGGTATGAATTGGGCTGGACAGAGGAATTTGAAAAGGACAGGGTAATTGGCTGGTAGTACATACTGCTGAGTTACTGACGAGGTTACAGTAACACATGGTTACAGGAGAGATGAGGTCCAATTACCCATCGCTACATAGCGAAGAGGGTAATGACAAATATCCTGAAGCACAGGTAAGAGATATTCATAAGCTATCATTCATTCTATATAATGTTTGCTTTATAGAAGTACAATTATCTACCTGTCACATAGAGCTCCAAATATGGAGTCTTGTGCTAACAAATCTCTAGTGAATAAATTCTTTGAATTACTAATACAGATTTGTTATACAATATTCTCATAAAGCATCTATATGCTCTGTAAATATGAGGAAGATGGTATAAAAATTTTAAAACATTGGTAAGAAAAAACTCCGCCTAAATCATAATATCAGTCTTGCTTGAGCATCAAGCACCCATCATATTGCACTATTTCACACTGATGGCTAAAAACACAAATGTGTTGAAGTCTCGAGGACCTGACGCTGCACTGGAAGTCAAATCAGCGCCAGGAGCCTCTACTCGGTCCAAGAGTCCTGCAAGGCTGAGAAACAAAAGGGCGATGATGAAAGGTCACACTGACCCCTTATATCCACATGTACGACATGGAAGAGCCTGCATCTTGTGCCAGCTGAGAGGGGGGCTGTATCCCCCACCTCCTCACGTTTCCATCCAGCGTTTCCCAAAGTGCACTGCTCTTCTTATGTGAGAGTCTGTGTTCATCCTGGTGCTGGTGTTTTGGTATCAAAGCAGAATACTGGAGGAACCAGGAAATGTTGGATAATTAACCACCACCTATGTTTTTCCCGATGCAGTCCATATGGGCTCACAACACATTATGGAGTCCTTTTTTTTTAAAGAATAAATGTTGTGCCTGACAGCCATGAGAGGAATGAAAAATCAAAATAAAGGCTAGAAACTCAACAAGAGGAAAGCTAATCATAACATTAGCAATAATCACGGTAGTAATAATAATAACTATGGTGATAACAATAGTGAGAAGCACTATCAGCGTGATTGAGCTTGAGTAATATTCTCAGCAGAGTCCCATTTTTGGCTCTGGAATAGCAGTTTTCAGGTGTGAAGCGGTGCAAACAAACACGCAAACTGGATAAAGTAAAGTAATGAAAATAATAAGTTAATCCACTGCTCAAAAACAAAATGTGTGCGCCCATCTAATAAGTGCAGAGTACTGGAGCATGAAACTGGTCCCTTATGCTCTCTTGCCTTGTCCTGTTTTGGAAGGTAACTTGGCTGGAAGAAGAGCAGCCAAGAGTTCCGGCTTGTCCTCCCAAATAGAAGGGAGGACGCACCGTTTCAATAGTATTTAAATTTTTCTCCAATGTTGAGTTGAAGGAAAAAAGAAGCACAGACATGTCGACCACATCTTCTGAAACCCAGGCTGCAGGGTTCACTCCAAGTGAAGCGTTAATGGAACCACAGACAGTCCTGGTCCATGGACACCGCTGATTGCTCCACTAACCCTTTGACCTTCAGAGCACTCAGATAAGAGGGTGCTGGTAAGTCCAAACAGAGAAGCTACATTAAACATCACCATCACCTCCACTCCTCCTCCATCCCTCATTCTTTCCTTTCCTTCCTGCTCTGGCTGAGGGTTTGAAGACATTGATTCTGGGACCTACTTTCTCACTTCTTCCCTGTCTTGGCTTCCTCTAATCTATCCATATAGGATCTCAATCCCAAACCAAAAAGGTGACCGAGGTGAAATCAGGTGGCTTTCGCTAGCCTCCTTTCTCCCCCTCAGACCTCTGTCTGCAGGTCGATGATGTCCTGCCCCACCAGAGGGATGGTGGTGCTGGCCTTCTCCCACTCCACAGAGTGCAGCTCCAGAGGCGAGGCAGCTAGGGGTTCCAGGTCTTTGCGCACCCATGCAGGGGGGGACTGCGGTATTCCCCGGACTCCCTCCCATGGCCTCTCCAGAGGAGCTTGCTGTTTGTCCTGTTGAAATACAAAGAGGAGCCACTTTAGCACTGGTGTCACTCATGAGCCCCGAGCAATTCCTGATCTAATCAAAATGAAATGGGCTTCATCAGAGGTGATTTTTGTAATAATGGAAGTCGTATAGCTATTTGGGAAAAATTACTTTTCCTTGAGGCATGTGCAATGTCTGATGGTGTGTCTTATCTAGAGGCTGTACATTTTGAGATTGTGAGGTTGTATATAAACACTCACGCTGTGGTTCGTTTTGTCACTTCCTCCTGAAGACACACTCCATCTCACAGACTGTAAGAAGGAAGGAAGAAAATACATCCTCATTCAAATGACCTCAAGATATTGACAACAATAGTTCAATACACTATGTTGTACACTGTTTAATAAGGTCATTTTCACATCAGAGACTCTTTTTTTTTTAGCAGTAAAATTGCCTCTCTGTTTCTTTTTTTTTCTTTTTATCGGTTACTTTTTTGAACATTAATGTCGATGGAAATGGATGATGAACATAATATTATGATATGTTACCTTGCTGTCAGAAGCAGGAGACTCTCTGTCTTTCTCAGCATGATGTAGCTTCCTGTTAAGGTCCTGGAACATGTTCTGGTGGCGTTTCTTGGTGTGCATTATTTTCTACAGTAGACAAAATTTATTTATTTTTTAATTCATGCTTGCTACAATGCATTTTATATGCAACACATGTGATTTATAATGTTTTCGGAGAAATACAAATAAATATTTACCTCAAAGTCCAACTCAGCATAACGGGATTTCTGTCTCTGCAAAGCAAAAGAGGGAAAAAGAAAGTGGGTTTAGTTTCAGATACACATTAGAAGCATTGCCAAAGAATGCATAAAACAACTGTTCAATCTCCTCTTACCTCCAGGGAGCTCATGGAAAGAGTAGAGATGGTCTCACTCTTGGACATCATGGAGTTCATGGACTCAAAGGTGTTTTCCAGGCTGCTGTGGGTGATGTGGGACTCGCTGGACATGTTGTGGATGTTCTGGATGGGCGAGTCTCTCTCTGAAAACGACACGCTGACCTGGTCGGGGGGGATGGACTTCATCCCAAAGGCAGCCTGGGGTTCGGCGAAGGGCCCACCGAGGTGCATTAGTCTAGCCTGTGGGAGCTGCTCAACGCTGATGTTGTATTTCGTCGGGTCGTCTTTGGGCTTAGACCTCAGAGTGGAAGTGGTGTTGGGCATGAGGACGTAGCCGCTGCCATCAGGGACACCGCCTTCAGCCTGAACCCGAGCAAGATCGGCATCTAGCTGCTGGAAGAGTTCCCCTTCACAGACGTACACAGGCTTCCCGCAGGATGGGTCGACTCCTCCTGCCAGCCGGCTTTTCTCTCTCTTCAGGGTCAAGGTGTGGCTGGAGTATTCAGGAACTGCCTGCATGTGACTCTTGCTGGGGTTGGATGGCAGGGTGTGGAAGTTGGAGCCCATGGGGAGAGGCAGCTGAGGAGGAGGCATCTTCTCTTCGGAAGAGCTCTTCATTCCTTTTAGGAAAAATTGCAAAAGGGAGTTAAAACTTTGCTTTACTAAATCAAAGGTTTTAAGTGCAACGCTCACAGAAATTGAAATGCAAGAGGAAAACTGGTTAAGGGGAACAGAAGACAAAATGGATGTAAAAGGGGCTCACCTTGTCTGCTTGAATCTCCATCCTTTTCGTTATCAGACGGCTGATAAAAGAACAAAAAAACATTCTATCAGTGTTTAATGTATGCACATATTCATTTAGGGCTAAATGCAAGAGGCACTCAAGACATTAAAAAGGCAATAAGCCAAGAAATTTACCATATGCTGGGTGTGGCCATTGTGATGGGAACTGCCAGAGTCTCCATTTCCATCGTCCTTGCGGTCAACTACTCTGCACTTTACAGCCTCTTGAACCTAATGGATGGACGGAAAAGTCAGGAATATGTCCACTATGTTCTTGCAACCAAAGCAACTTTAATCTTTATTTTAATTAATCTTACTTTTTTCTTATCTAATAGTCTTTCTTACCTCTCTACGCAGGATGCAGTGAACCATGACAATAATGAAACCCTCCAGAGAGTCGAAGACGGCGAAGAGGATCTGGAAGAGGGCGGAACGGCGGTCTGTGATGGCCAGGACAGCAGACATCCAGGTGAGGGCCAAGAGGGGCAGAACCACGCAAGAGCTCCACAGTGATGCCCTGCAGGGTGCAAAAAACAACAGATTAGACACAGCTCCTGTTGTTTGATTGTGAGGCTTGCTATCAAAGCATACCATCAATAAACCTGTAATGGTACTGATGAGGGTGATAAGCACAATACTCCAGTGTGCGGAAAAGATCAATAGGACCTACCCGGCTCTCTCCTTCAGTTTCACGTCGGTGATGCCGTCCTTGGATACCAGTTTGTTGAATACCAGAATACCAATCACCATGTTGACCTGTTTGCAAGGGAAAAAAACACAGATGAGACAATGCAAAAATGGGTAATTCATTTACAAACAGACTATGGAACACGAAAGTCAGAATACGAACCAGAACAACAGCGGCAGCAGGCCCAACGAAAGAGTAGAGGAGTCCGCCCTCAAGAGACAGCCAGCAGCTAGAAAAGAGAAGACGAATATGAGTGTTTGACCTAAAGGAGGGGTTTTCTTAATACAAATGCAGAAACAGGAGAGAAATGCAAGAGTCCAAAGCTCAAACTTACTAGTTGACGGTGCCATATCCCTTAGCTTTAGTAAAACCCACAGACACAGCCACCACCAGAGCAGGGAGGCCTGCAAAATGGAAAATATGCAAAGTTAGAGCCTAATAGATAAAAAGCCATGGAGAAAAGTGATGCAACACAGGTGGGGAAAAAAAGCAGTGAAGATAAAGACAGGTGCTCTTACCCCAACCCAAGCACAAGAAGCGCTTGCGGATGATGCGGTTGCGCAGACGACCAGTGACAGCCATGTAGGACTGCCAAGCTTCTGTCAGCACCCAGCAGAAGGAGGAGAGGAAGAAGAAGTGCAGGAAAGCAGCTACGAGAGTGCACACCACCTGTGGGAACCCAGAAGGAAGGAAGGAAGAAGAGACAGAGTGGAAAGATGAGAAATCTGTGTCAGTGGCACTGCTACACCCAGGGTCCCCAAAGCAGGAAAAAATGGTTTAAGAGAGAGGTTAGGATTGGCTGGAGGAGTGCCTTACCTTGTTGCGAGCCTGAGTTTGTCCGACAAGAATAAGGGCATTGGAGCATATAATGGAGAGGCAGAAGTTGATAAGGATAACGGAGCGCTCTGAGCGGATGTACCTGGAGTTTGGAAACGGGAGAGGAAAAGAATGAATTTAGGGATGAGCAGGCAGAGGAAAGGAAAACTAGAGAACACAGCGTATAATATTAGAGGCTGACATGGCCGGACGTTGCTCGTAGGGGCTACTTACTTCCACACGGAGACGTAGATGATGATGAGGAGCAGCAGGGTGAGAGAGGAGACCCCACAGCCAACGATGAGAGTCACGGATGGGAGCAGTGCCTTGTCCATGATCTGCAGAGAGGAGACAAGACCAAACATGCCTCTTAGAGCTGATTACAAACACACATATGCATTCATGCAGAGGAGAAACCAGCAATGAGAACTGCACACACACAGAACATGAAGCCTCTGGGTATGTGTGCTATCTGGAATAGCAGACAGCTCCCTGTAGGCAAACAGTTGAATGGCACAATCAGGCCACGGCTGAGGCAAGGTGACCCCAAGGTGAACATGTCAGAAAGATGGAGTGGCAAACTAAACAAATGGTCGAGGTCACTGCGTTCCTCCATTGAGCTTTCGAGTCAGCAAATGAGGTGAGGAGGATTCACACATATATCTCTCCCCGTTAAACAAGAAAGGGGGGGTTGCTGTATTCTGTCATTAGTTGAAGCTGCTACAGTGACCTTCCAATCACTGACAGACATCCTGTGTTCCTCCTTTCTCTCCCTGTTAGCTTTTTTCCCCACCATTTAGGTGTATTTGTGCCAACCAGCGGCAGCTCCTTGTCGATCCCTGGAGGGGTGAACAGGTGGACCATTATCACCTGTGCATTAATCTGCCACCACCTGCCCTTCTGATCTCTGACAGCAGCTTAGCGCATGCCACTGCCAGCGGCGGTGACCGTCCCATGTTTCAAACAGCCCTGGCACCGAACCTCTGGTGGAGCAAACATAGGAGGGATTGTTTTTCTGCCTGTCTTCCCTGCTGCTCATTCACCTGGCGGGCCAACGGGTCACTGCTGCACACACAAATCTCGGCTGCTTGAGTCTTCACATAGCCCTGGCGCCTCAGCAGATAGCTGCGTTTATAATCTCTGTCTGTCTCACACCTACTCTCATGGCTTTAATAAGGTTTTAACACCTCTGATCAAGCTGTCATCACCACAAAGCATGTGAGCTGGTTGAAAACTGCTTGGCCTACTGATAGAGAATCCCTCACTGACAAATGGTGTGATTATATTTTTAATGATGTGTTAAGAGAAAAAAGATGAAAAACAGCTAAGTGTCTCAAAAAAGGTGAGTGAGAAAATGTCCTGAAATGTAATAAATCTGCAGGTATCAAATTAGCAGTGATAGAGGGGAAAGAAACAGACACTGCTTTGGCCTTCATTTGATTTACGACGGCCATAAATTCTTGTATTGCGGGCGTATGTGAAGCATGCTTCTAATACATTTGCCATTGTTGATAGTGTCCTCGAATTTAAGTGGCACAGTGCTGAGCCTTGAAGGATTGTTCTCCTCCGTCTCAATATGTGCTCCACATAGTCTACTCTGATATCAAAGCACAGCTGGTGAAGTCCAGCCTATGGCAGCCAAAAGACTAATTTAGTGTGGCAAATTTGTTTCAAAATCTATCCAGCTACATCAGAAGTGCCCCAAAACAGATGGTAGATAGCAGTGGCAAGTTGTCTTTTTGCCTCAGCTTTTTACTGAATCTGAGGAAAGAAAAAAAATAACACGGTTGCTACCGTGTGTTCTGTTCCCTCTCCTCTCAGTCTCCATATCTGGGTTGAATCTTGTACCACGGGCCACTGAGTGAAATCCAGACAGCCGGTTTGACCTAAATATGAAGCATGTCTCTTGCCCGTCCTTGACCGAATCGCATGTTCTCATTTTGAATCAATCTAAAGCGGGTTATGGAGGAAAAATGTGCAAAGAAACCTTTTTTTTTTTTTAAATAAATTGATTATAGCAGCGGTCAAGGGCGTCTGCTGTACTAACTATGCAGGCTGCTCCCCTGGGCCCACCATGTTTCCAGCACACATGATATCTCAGAACTCCTGAAATGAGACCACATCGGATGCGAGATAACACACTGCAGTATCTGACTGCTTTCACATCTCCTCTCTATTTCTGCCTCTCGACTTCTTGCTGGTGTTCCTCATACGGATCGCAAGAAGACTTATTGAAAATGTCCAGAGCACACATCAAAGGAAGGATGGAGAGGCAGGCGAGTGGTGGTGGTGGGGGGGGAGAAGAGAGAGGAGGAACCATCAGTGCATGACCAGACGTCTGTCTCTCATTGGTCCGCCTCTCTGGCATTTTCAGACTTGCTGCTGTGGCCAAAGAGGAAGAAGGAGGAGGAGGAGGAAGAGGAGGTGGATGTAGGGAGGGGGGGGTTGGATGTAATCGAGAATTCAGAGATATTGGCAGAAGGAATGATTGGCGCAGCTGCCTTTTTACTGTCGCGGGAGGTTGATGGGAGGAAGGGGGGGTATGTGCAGCCTATAACAAATATGGGAAGCGCTGCTCAGACTGGAAACAGCAACACAAACCCCATCTAGGATGTAAACAACAGGTTGGGG
>OMNN01084233.1:0-23122 GCA_900302755.1 Chromis chromis | reverse complement strand
TGGGGGGGGGGGGTCCAGTGTTGAGGTTTAACAGCAGCAGAGATGCACTGCGGTCCAAATTCAGAAGGCTGGTTTTGCATCTTGCTTGCACACTCAACAGGGGAGGAAATGGAGAAAACGTGCAACTACAAACTAATACACATCTGTTGATTGTTTATTGTGTGCAGCAGCAATCAGTGATGGACAGACTATTTGCTCTGTCCTGGAGGGGCTGTTCAGAGAAGAGAGGAGGGGGCCCTGTGTGCATATAAGTGTGTGTGTGTGTGTGTGTGTGTGTGTGTGTTTCTCCCTCAGCATCTCGGTTATCAAAAATCACACAGGCCGAGTTTGCGCTGCAGAAGCCGTTGCCACGGCAACTGGAGAGCGAGCAGCTTTAGAGGCAACACGGTCTAAAGGGGGGGAAATTACACATTGTCTTTGCGCATGAAAATACAGCAATGCACAATGGCACATTTTGTTGTTGTTGCAATTTTTCCATTCAAATTAAAATTCCCCTGCACTCTGTCTGTGTAGTTTTTGTAAAAGATCCATCATCCAAAATCATGCATGATTGGAGATTAAACGCAAATCCAACGATCAGAAAGTCGTTCTGAGTGATTGCATCATTAATTTTGGGTTAATATTTGTTAATTTCCATGCAAACACCTATAAGCGAGAGTCCCGGTGCAGCAGTAATGTTCATCTGGTCAATTAGGATGTGGAGCTACCTGCGAGCAGATTACCATGAAATCCACAAAATCGCCAAAATGCAATTGTTAATGTGTTAAATTTCAAATGCAATCCCTGCATATCAACATGTTGCTCGGTTATCTCTACCCTTCTTTCAGCCTGGCTGCGATTCTCCGACACCTGCACGGAGACAAAGGAGCGCAGGCAGGCAGCGCTACAGCAAACCGCTTCGAAAACAAGTCCAAAATACACCGCATCGACACACACACACACACACACACTGAACGAAACATTTAAGATATATATACTGGCACAAAGAAAGAATCGAGGCAATATTGTGACTTACCGAGTCGAAGTTGACGCGCGCTAAGATGGCGAAGGTGGAGAGGCTGTCACACACGCATTTGGTTCTGAATGAATGAACGGGGACCGCTCTGCAGCTCCGAGCAGACCAAGACCCAAGCAGAGAGGAACTGCACAGGGAAGGAGAGGGAAAGGCAGCGACGGGTTAGGAGAGGAGAGAACTGACAGATCTCTCATGTGAATGTCTCTTTATGGGATTTTTGTTGCAGATTTGAAGTGATGAAAAAATATATTTGCAGAAAATCCGACTTATGGTTGGCCCCTTGTGAATTTTACCCCAATGCAAAGAAATGCACTTCTTATGTAACATTTAAACACTAAAACACTGATTTATTTGTTCTGAGATAAAATATAAATCTACATAACTTGAGGTTTGCATCTCAGCATGCATTTTGACATTCTATGTGATTAATTGCCATCTGTGGCATGATTAATTAGAAACTCATCAACTGCATAATCTGGATCATTTCCTGCACTCTTTCTTCAGATTATTTCCAACACTTGTCCAGCTCACTGGAGACAAAGGACAGCATGTTCCCTCTTTTGAAGGGAACACGAAGACAGTCTGAATTATGATTATTTCCCCATTTTGAGCAAATGCCAGAGAGCGCAGAGGAGTTAGAGGCAACTAGCAGCCACCCTGAGGCTCTGACTGAATACAGCGGGGGCAAATAAAGCCAGGAGGTCCAGCCTGAGTGGTCACGGGAGGCCAGCCACGGGGCAAAAAAAATCATCATGACAGAATTAGGCTCGGCTGCACGGTTTAATGTGTGCTGCCATATCATGCAGATGGGTTAAATGTTGCATGTTGAATTGTGCTGCAAAGCAGGCCCCGGAAAAAAAAGCAAGTGCGACCCCGGCAGATTATTTTATCTGTATCCATCTGGATAACGTCCAGTGATGGAGGAGCTAATGGACCGCTTCCTGTGATCAGAGTGCTCTCAAGCATATGCAACTCTGCAAGCAAACAGTGACCCCCAAACTCTGCCATCAGCCAGAGCTTCATCCTCTGCCATTTGTGTCTCCATCCTGCCATTAATCACATCCGCTGTCAAAAATGAATCTAATTTGACTGGAGGCACATCGCCCTCCCTCTGAAAGTATATGAGTTAATTACATTTTCTCCTCCGATTCATTTTTTTTTGCTTTTGCTTATGCACCGAGTCTGGTTGTTGTGGTTTATGTTAAAGAAAAAGGTGTGTTGAGTGCAGGTGGATTTCTTATCGGCCCTCCACAAGTATACAAATCTATCTAAATGCAAATGGTCCACCTGTGCATTGTTCAGGAGGGCACAGTGGCCCTGGGGCTGAGTGATCCAGGCCGAGTCATTCAAATGCACAAAGCATCTTTTAAAAAAAACAAACTCCCAAGCAGCACAAACATTGACCTCAGCAATGATATATGAACATAAGTGAGGCTCTGCGACCTGGAGGTGCTGCAACAGATTTACTGTGATGTATATAATGAGGTTAGAAGACTGTGTTTCTCCCTCCTGAGGATGTGGTTCATTTAAAGTGATGCAGGAGACGGATCAAAGTGAAGTGTCACTCAGCTGGAACCACTGTGGATCATTAGGGGCTGTCATTTCTTAAGCCTGTGTGCCATGCAGTAAGTGTGTCAGTCAGCCGATTGAGGCCTGATGCTTCTGGCTGGGAGAGACGGGTCAACATAAACACGCTTTGTCCTGCTTGTCAGGAATGATTGACATGAAAAACGGATGAAATACTGTTGCTCTCCCCGTGCGTAAAGCCTTAAGGGGGGGAGGGAATGAAAGGATCTTGGCTATATGCGAGTAAATAAACTAGAAGTGGATCAGCTGATGAGTCCCAAAAAAAAAAGAAGATGTGAGTGATGGGGTCGAAGCAGGAAAAACAACTTACGTTTCGCTCTCGTCCCATGAGAGGCATGTCTCATTCATAGTGCCCTGCAAAGAGGAGACAGATGGAGAAGGCAGTGTTAGGAATCGCTTGCAGAAAAAAGGAAATGTGTAGGTTGGGACACCTTACTATAAAAGTGTGAAATGCAACAGCTTGCTGCCCACATTTTTCGCAAAGCCTTCCCACCCCCCCTTTTTTGTAATACACGCATGAAGCTAAAAACGGCTTCTTATCAGCTGCACAGACTAATTATTGCGCATGATTTCTCGTCATCATCAACCGGCCATTTGGTCGCGCTGTGATCTTTGCCGGCGTTTGCAGCAGACACAAGTAAAGTAAAAGTCACAGTGTCACTGCAAATGTCAGCAAAATGTCAGGCTCTGTGCAACTGTGGTGAGCAAACACCCGGAGGGGGGGCTGATATTTTTTTCCGTAAGGCTCCATTAGATTCGGTAGCCATTAGGGACTTACGTTGTTTAGGTGGGGGAACTCGATCTCGACGGGGGACGACAGGAGAGCTGGGGTGGGCTTGACGATTACCGACACCACCTTGGAGTTGATCAGGGTGGTGTTGCTGGGGAGAAGGAAGGAAATTGCACAGTCAGTGTGGTGCAAATGAGACACTCTGGCAGGAATGAATGCGGTAACATATGAGATATCTGCAAGGCCTTACAATAAAAATGAGATCGTAAATGTAAGGAAATACGGGTGCATAAAGGTAATGAGTCTTTCAATATCGAGGCGCCATCTTGTGACTACAAAACATATTTCATGGAAGGCCAGTTTCATACATATAAGAGCTGAGAAATTGTATTACCTCTGGAAGGACAGAATAGAAGCGAGGTTTCTGTAGAGGACAATGCCGGTCACAAAAGCATCGTTGCCGTCTGGAAAAAACATAAAATACCTGCTCAGACTCATATTCTTATGGTTGATCTCCTTTAAAATGTGTTGTATTTGTTTGATCTTACCAGTCTGCTCAATAGACAGAGCATCACGGGACACCGAGATCTTCTCCTCAGAGGTTCTGACCCAGTCCAGCATGCCTCTCCAGCCTTTCACAGGGAAGGTGAAGTTGGAGCTGGTGGTTGTTGGGCGCTTGTGGATGCTCAGCACTGAGAGGGACAAAGATGGAGAGATGGGGGCTTTTGTTAACAAAGATCATCTACTTCAGCACAGTTGGCCAAAGAATTGTCTGAATGAAATGATGCAAATGGTGCCAAGGACACTCTGACCGTAGGAGTCACTTTCCACTAAACCCTGTGTGAATGTCGACATTACTGAGCCAAACACAGTTCACACAAGTCACAGAGAAGTGATTCAGCGTGTGACGTTTGCATTTAACACCCGGTTATTCTTACTGTACTCGACAGATTGCTAAGTTTTTGTGCGAAAGCCACACATGTGTAGCGCCAGATACACTCGCACGGCGTCCTGGAGACAAGTTATAATGCTACAGCTGACGGACCTGACAGTCTGTCAGGCTGATAACTGATGCATTCTGCGGCTGCTTATATGGACTCTGGTTCACAGGCGAGATTAAGATTGATGGACTCTCTGGCTGGAGAAAGGACAAATCATCCCGACTAGACATGAGCAGAGAGCAGCTGGCAGAGGAAATTAGGGCTCACCTAAATTCTCGGTGACTTCATAAATGTCCTGGAAGCCGCTCATTTGCATACCGATCATGTTCACAAAGTCCTCGACAAGGCGGAGGAACTCTTTAATGTTGGCACCCATCTGGAGAAACATAAAGAAGGAAGAGAGATAGAAAAGAGTTAAGAGAATATAGAGGGAGGGAGCAGGGGCACATTCATTTCTTATATGCAATTAGCACAACTGCAGGCAAGGCTTAAGTACATGACCATATCTAGATTTCCTACTCTTGTGCCAGTTCAACTAGTACTTTTTCTTTCAGAGCGCTCAGCAGTGGACTGAAAGAAGAAGAAAAAAAGCACACTTCTTGCTGCTATGCAACCTCAGAACTTCCTTAAGGCCATAAATGGGCAGGCTGTTGATTCATAGTCTGTTTTTTTTTTTTGTCCTCTCTCGCTCTTGTTCAGTGGAAGGGAGGGCTGCCTGACTTGCATGTCTCTGACGCAGAACTGCAGCGATGTGGGCGCAAGGTGTGTGCTTGTATGCGATGTACTGTCTATGTCTCTTTACAACTGCCATCAGTATGTAGGATGGCATGGACACTCACAGATTGCAGAGTGGGAGTAGTGATTTTCCCCTGATTCAGTCTCGCTCTTTCTCTCTCGCTCTCTCTCTGTTGCTGTCACCTTGAAGTGCTTTTCTCTTGTCGCAGTGGCCTTGGTAATTTACCCTCCTGTTTTTTTTTCGGTTTTGTGCGTAAATATGTGTTTACTCTCCGCAGTGGGAGGCTTCTGTTTCTCGAACTTTTTTCCAACAGTTTCATCTCCCTCAGGGAGCTCGATTAGTAGGAGCTGTTTCTGTGCTCACTTTAACGGGAACATTCATAGAGTGTCATCAAAGTGGGGAGAGAATATGCCAACAGGTGGTCAGAGAAGTTCTAAGACCAACTTATGAATGAATTCAAACAAATTTGGTAGTGCTGGATGATAAATTAAACTCTGTGCATGTAGTTTAATCCTTTTTTTGCTTGTAATTTTCTTTTTCAAGCTCCTAACATTGTCCTTTTATTGCATTCTAATTGAATGTTTGGGAGAAAGAAGGGGACATTTTGTAATTTTAATCAGCTACCCACCCGGCCAACGCAACCAATTTAGATTTTTTTTCCCACTAACTTGTCATCCACACTCTGACAGCTCTGTTTTTGTCCCTCACACATCACAAGAACACTAGCATAATAGACTTATTTTCTTCCCCTGCTAATGTGCACTCTAAATCACTCATACATACACCCTCTTATCACATACCAGCTGTGCCTCTTCCCATTTGTCACGATGTTCCTCCTTCAGTAGGTTGCTGATGGTCTGGACATAGTTCTGCAGATCATTAAACAGAGGCAGAGGTGTAAGAAGACGCAAAACAACCAGCTTTAATTAGACACTATTTTTGGTCAGAGATGATGACAAAGAGAGTGATGCAGGATATTATTTTTAAAATATGTACATAGATAAACCAAGTTACCTCCACGTCAGCATTGCTCAGCCTCAGCCTGGTTCCTTTGTACACTTCAGTGGTGTTCTTCAGGATTTCCATGACGGCCAAGAGGTCGCCGCTGTACCTGGCGCCTTCATCAGAGGAGAATCTCAGGCGTGAAATCACCTCAGCTACTCCATCCACACTTTGTCCCATTTGCGCTTTGGAGATGTAGTCCTTTGACTGCACACAAAGAGTCAAGATGTTAAGCTGAACCTTTGGCAACACGACTGGGAAAATTTGCCGAATGAGGAGAAAAGGGCTTTTAATTATGGTACGTTTTCAGAAGCTTACCAGCATCTGAATGTTCTCATAGTTCTTGGAGACACACTTGATGTGAGTTGGGTTCTCCCAGGATGCGAGGCCTACAGCGTCAAGGGTGCACCGACGCAGAATCAGACCTGGTAATAAGAGAAAGCAGATACTTGTTGTTAACATAGTCAACAGTGGGGGGGATGAGACAGTTTAACAAGGAACAAAAGACAAAGCACTTCCAGCATCTGGTCTCTGTACCTGAGGCATCAGCAGGGCAGGCGATGGCAGCCATGTCTCCAGCGGGGGTTCTCTTCCACACAATATCTCCAGTATTCTGTTCAGGGCAGATCTCATGGGGCTCTGAAAGGTTAAACGAATCAGGTATGAATAATTTGTTTGACTCTGTATTGTGGCTGTAATGCACTGAGACTACACTCATCCAGGTGTGTTGAAGCCACTAACCAGGGCATCTCTTCTCATTGCAGCGCTTCTGTTCTCCAGATTCACCAGGGCAAGGTTCTCCTCCAAAGAAAGGCCCTTCACAGACTCTCTGTCTCTGCTGGATGCCTCCACCGCAGGTCTTGCTGCAGCTGCCCCATGTGGTCCAAGCATGCCAGCGTCCATCAACTGGAAAGAACATTTCACACCATGAACTCTGTACTGTGATATGCATGAGTCATTTCTATTTTATATGGATGGTGGGTCTTTGTTTTTTACCGGGACAATCCTTCAGGAAGCAGTTGGATGTCTCTTTCCAGCTACCGTGGCAGTCTGAACCCCCGTAGGATGGCCCGTTGCACTCTCTTGTCCTCTGCATGGTGCCGTTGGAGCAGGAAGCAGAGCATACAGTCCAGGCAGACCATTCATTCCAGTATCCGTCCACTAGAGGGAAGCAGAGGAATGTATAGGGAGAGCGTTATGGCCAGTGTGAGGACAAGACAAAGCCTCAGGCTGCAGGCATCACTCGATGATGCTATTAACATTCCACGTGGCCTACTTTAGCTGAGTTTAAGTGAAACAGAAAGTTTTCTGTCCTTCAAGCAGGACTATATGTACCTCTCAACGTAGAAGATACACTGACTTTAAAGCTAAAATCAAGTTTGTGTCGTTATTATGAACATTAATGTATGCAACTTAACTTGGCTGAAACCAAAAATCACATTGATCAGAAGACCAACCTTTTTCACCATGATAAGAAGCCATATAACTATAAAAAAAACTCCTCTAATTGGGGCATTTTTAATAGAAACATAATGAAAGAAAAATGATTTTCATATTGAAGATTGAAATTTGGGAGCACAATAGCCCCGAAAAGATTAAAACACTTAGAAATAGACTATTGCTATTAAATGCTGCCTTGTACGATGGTAAAATATAAAAAAGTGCATAGTTAGATTGGTCAAAAAAACACATTTCTATTATGCCAAATGGGTCATAAAGGATGACTTAATTTCCTAAGCCTCCCTGTAAATGATTTGTATAATCATCTCTCAGTAATGACTTCGTCCATTCTCTGTTTTATGCATTAACAAAAGTTCAGTTGTGGCACACAGAGACATCTGCTGATGCTAAAGTGTAATTGCAACAGGACAATGTCCGGATTAAGAAATCACTTTTTAAATAACAGCATGCATCACTAAACCTGATGTGGAAAAAGTTGGGAAAAAGCAAACAATAGCAGCAATGACTTGCTTCAAACTGAGTGGCACATGAGTAGGTGGCAGAATAGGAACAAACTCAACTTCTAATAGGCTGCCCGACTATGAGCGCAGTATGATTCACTGGTGGTTGTTATAAAGCTGCTGACTAATGCCCACAGGGGCTTTTACTGGGATGTGTCAGGTGTAATGTCAAGCCGCCACTGCAGTTGCTGTTTGTGATGGTGGTGATGCCATTAAGTGGTTTTAGTAGCCCTTGCATATGAATCAGTTAGCCGAGTTGACTGTCATGAATTTTTTAGTAAGGTAGTAAAAGAACAAAACTGGCTCTAATACAAACTCTAATATGATTACATGCATCTTTTTTTTATACATTATACTGTGTGCAACTAAATCTAAGACAGAAATATTAAAAAGTACTTTAAGATGTCCAGCTTACCGGGGCAGACAGCAATGTTGCAGAACTTGGTTTGTCTTGTTGGGCCGCGGCAAGGCTCTCCTCCGTTCTGGGGCAGCTTGCATGTGCGGGTACGGTCACGATAACCACGACCACAAGTGGATGAGCACAAGCTCCAGGGGGTCCACTCATCCCAAGCACCATCCACTGAAAACAGGGAACAGTTTCAGTTTAGTATTTTACAAAATGTCAAACTGGTATTTTGACTTCACTAAAGTTTTATAATGTTTAAGTGGAACAGGTGCATTTTTTGAACTATCCAGTAGATGGAGCAGTCCTCCACACAACCTCACAGCACTTCTTGGGAGATTTACTTGATATTGAATAGCAGACTTTTTTCACAATCCAAACATCAGAGTGTGAAAGCTCAAAAATGCCTCTCTAACTTGTCTGCTTCTCGTTTTCGATTTCTCCTTTGTGACTGCTGCTGTATAAAGGGAACTCATTAAGAGATAATGGCTTTCGCCTCTATTGTGCACTTCAAAAAGTGTACCTAACGTTTTCTAGATAACACTCTTTCCCCCCCCACTTTTCCTCCCCACCACCTCACATTAGAGGAACCAGGCACTCACCGGGGCAGACAGCTGTGTTATTGCAGGGTCGGTTCTCACGGAGGGGTCCGGTGCACTGGGTGGTGAAAGAGGAAGTAGCACAGACTCGGGTACGGCTCTGCCAGCCCTCACTGCAGGTAACTGAGCATGAGCTCCAGGGGGACCACTCATCGGTCTTAGCATCTACTGTGGAGAAGACAAATTGGAGGGTCAATACAGCAAGCCTAAGACTTTGTTGACTTTAGCTTCTGTGGTTGACCTCAGTTGTGTTTTGCAGTAAGTAAACTTTGCAATATGTGCACAACTTCTTGATATCTCACCTGTTTGGGTGGCGACAACTCCATGGTTGGCATCATCTGCATTGTCTCTCTTCAAACCAATGATGGCCCTCAGACCCTGGCTCCTGTTGCGCTCTTTGCCTGAGACAATTTGAAAATTGCATGATTATTGCACTGGCTCAGAGCCAACTGTAGCAATTAAAGTGAATAAATTAGCAAGTGGGCTTACCGATGCAGGGCTGAGGGTTGCAGGCACGTCCTTCCTCAACTGTTCCCTCGCACACACCATCCTCGGGCTGGCAGCCTCGGCTGCGCACCTGGACTCCACCACCACATTCCTGGCTGCACACAGACCAGCGTCCCCAACCGGCCCAGCCCTCTGCAAGAAGAGATAAGAAGAAGAAAGATATTGAGGAAAGTTGGAATTACTGCGAGAAACTATAATGATCCAGCAGAAACTAAGTTGTGTAAAAGTTGAAATCCTTAGTACAAAAATTTTCTCGCTTCATATGTAAAGTCTGAAAGTGAGTAATGTGTGTTTTATGTGCAGAGAATGAGCAAGAGCGACACTTTGTGAGCACTCATGCTGATAGATGTTCCATTTGAAATGGTGATTGTTTGCTTTTAACCACTCGGTGTGAACCATGGCAGAGCGGCATCTGTGTGTGTGAGGGCCGACTGGCACGTTGCTATGGCGACCACAAGTGCAGCGCTTCGATCTGTGCTGCCAGTTGACTGTTAGGTCTTTGTGCTCTTTTCTACCTCCCCCCTTGCCCCAGTCTAGAACACAAACATGCCCTCTATCTCCCCCATAAACCCAGACTCCTTGCCAAGCAGTAAGACATGGACAGACTAGTGATGTGTGCAGTTCAGGAGGTCCTGCCACTTAGGGTTGGAGATGCAGGCAAATCTCTCTAACACCTTTGATTTACTTCTCATTACTTTGTGGCTGCAGAGTGCACATCCCCTGCCTGCGCCCCTATGCTCTACACACATGGATCATTACCCTGAGCAGCTCCTAAGACACAAACACTGAGTGATAGCAGGTCTGGAGACGCCCTGCAGAGCTGCAGGGTCTTAGGGAACATGACCTACCACCCCATCAACAGTCTAGTAGATGACATTACGAAACAACACAACAACAACAGCAGAACATGCTGTTTTTGTTTGTGTCTTTTGAGGTTGAAGGTTTGCATGAACCTCTTGAGATTTTTGTGTTTTTCTTTCACTTTGTTTCATAAGTCTACAAGCTCAGTCGTGCTATGAACTTACTGATAATCTCAGCATCGCGTCCGTTGTCTCTGGGAACTGGAAGGCATTTCTCAACATAGACACCACCCCTGTAGCAGCTTCCTGGCTTCCTCTTGGGGGCCTCCCAGCACTGGCAGGGTGTGTTCATGATGCCGCAGGGATAATCATGGGTGCTACTGGACAGGCACTTCTCCAGCCACTGGCACAGCATCTGGCAGGCAGGCATGCTTGGGTTCCTCTTTCCCACGACCAGAAACTCAGCCTTGAACTCGCTGACATCGTTGTCCCCCTGCATTATCTCCAGACCGTTTCTTGGGGCAACCTTGCGGATCTGCAGGAACTGCTTGCTAGACTCCAGGTAGGTGACAGTGGTTGAAGCGTCGCACAGCCTGACAACCTCATCAAAGCTCTCCATGCCCAGGTAGGTACGGGAGGTCTCAATGAAGGAATCGAACTGGAAGGTCCTGATCTGGCGGGGCACGCAGGAGTCGGTGGGCTTGGTGATTTTCATGTAGACGGTGTAGCGGCGAGGGTCGGGGTTCTGCAGGGTCCAGGAACACGGTGTGGATGGCAGGGTGGTCGTAGAGGAGAATACACCGAAAAAGCGGCTTTGTTCCAGGGTGGCACAGGTGGCAGAGGCAGGGCCGGAGGGAGTGCAGGAACTCAAACCAAAGAAGAGCAGGATCAGGGCCACACAGGGGCCGGTAAGAGCTGACCACGCCATTGGGTCGGCTTAGATTGAGGACGGTGTTGAAGTTGTTGTATCTGTTATTGCTGGTATCACCAGGCTGTTTCTTTGACTTCTTTGTTGCAAGTTACTGCACTTGTTTCAGATCTCTTACTTATCTTCACAACCTCTCTGAAGAATTGTTGGATTTGTACTTTTTAATGTGTCAGACAGTATGTCATGTCTGTATCAGAGAGGGAGCTGCAGAGAAATGAAGAAAAGGGGAAAAAATATGGTTATTATTCTCCAACATCTAATTAATCATAACAAAAGACCAGATATTAGCATGCAAGATAGGAGCTTACCCTAATACAATGCATTGTTTTCCAAAATATTCATGAGCTGCATTTCAACTGGACCTATTGTCAAACTAATATTTATGCATCAGGGATCTGCCTCTGATCTGTATCACAGTGTTTCAGGCTATGTTTCAGTGATCTAAAATGCCCTGTTCTTCGGCACATAATTGCTCAGTGCAATTACAGTCCTTCACAGCAAGCTGGTATCTCCAAGCTTTTGCTCTTTCCTCCCACACACTGAACTGTACTGTGAATCATGTGCGTCAGTCTGACGTCCATAGAAGCATTGCCACTGGCAACCACAGACGCTTATTAGTTCCATTATTTGTGCAGTGCACTCCTCCAAATGAGTGGTAAACAAGAGAAATGGTTAGTTTGCGTCCATGGTGAGGTGTGATTACATACCCTGCTGTGGCATCTCAGCAATTGTTTTGGGAATATTTCCTGCATTACATACCACAGCATAAAGGTAAATAGCAAATGCATCTGGAGTGACAAATGATTGTCTCTCTTGCATCTTACATATTAAAGCAAATGCAGACATGTTATAAGGCAGATGCATGAACATTTTACATGTGTGAATCTCTAAAACCTACTCTTAATCATGCATTTTTATGCTTCTCTGCAGAGAGGCTGCATGCATACAAATTAGGCATCCATAGTATTGAGTGTTCTTCACTTAGTTACTTATTTTGCAAATATGCTTTGTCTAAATCTCACTTTATCTTGCAGAGACTCTGAGCTCTGCCTCTGTGTATCTAATCCTGCATTAAGAAAGAGCACAGAGTCAATGTCAATGTCTCTGTGCTCGACTAGACCAACAGAAGTAAGGGGAAGATGCTCCTTGGAGCTCGGAGGAACACTGTTGCTCAGCAACATCTTTCCCATGCAATCAAGGCTTTCTCACATTTTTATTCTTACTTTTTTTTAGTCAGTGATTATTATCAGCTGAACACATCAAGAGCATCATCCACTGTGAAATATTACACATAGGTTGTGATGAGGAATTGCATGATGTCTCTATAAAGGAACCCAAATGTGTAATTCAGACTCTGCATTAAAAGCATGCATGTGCACAGAAGGGGCAGTGCAGAGACACAGCAGCACAATTGGCGCCTATAGCGACAGTCACTTTGAGAAACACCTGCACTTTTCAAGTAGAGAACTCATAATTACGTTCCTCGCATCTCTTTTCACATCTCTCCCTCCCGCTCTGCCTCCCTCTAGCCCTCCCTCTCCTCTCTGTGAGCAACGCAGCAAAGACCTCTGCTTTGTGTAGGTGAGTCTCTCCCTCCCTCCCTCCCTCCCTCCCAACAACCGGAAGCTCCATGAATGGGCATCTGATGAGGCGCAGAGTGAAAAGTCCAGCTGTCATGAGCGAACTCACTATCTGTGCTCTTTTGCTACACAGACTCTCACTCCCTCCCCTCTCCTCACCCATCTTTCTGTCCCTTCCCTTTCCTTGGTCCATTTGCTGTCGTCAACAACATTTCTGCATATCAGGCAGCCTAAAGAGCAAGCAGTTTGTTGTTATGGAGACAGGGTTTATTTTTTGCAGATCAGTGTGAAAAAGCACAAAAACTGCAAAATTATCACCAGCGACATGCTCTCTATTCATGCTGGCTTATGCTTTTTTGTAGTAGCCTGTCTCATTAGAGATACAGCAAGCACTGGGTGTATAAGCAAGAGAAGCAAGGCTACTTTGTAAAGCAATAATAAATGTGCACGCATTTGATGAGATGTGGCATTTTCACTGGCTGCTAATGAACGTCTGCAGGTGATTAAGTAATTTGCATGAAAGCTGTAAAAAGATACCCTGAAGTAAACACTGATTTCCATTAGTGATGAAGAGGATAGAGCAGTGCTTCCTTGCAGAGATAAACCTTCTATAATATTAAAATATACTAAGAGAAAACCAATTTACTTTTCATCTGATGCTACACCCTGAAAGCCTGTAGGTTATGATTTTCCAGCTGTCACGTTTGAGCTTTTCTGCCTCAGTGTTGTTCAAGATGGGATTTCTTTTTTCCCCTCCCGATTGAAATTGCATGAAGTGCAATAGACATAGACTGACAACCAGAACGCCTCATTCTTTTCTTTGCTGAGGCAAACTTGAGAAAAGCCATTTTCGTGGCATCCTCACAGGTCATCCTTCATCCACAAATTGCTCATGCTTTCTCCTTCTTTTCCTGCGGTAGTTGCGCACATGTGCTGCAAAACTGGAGCACTCGATGGCTGTGCTGCAAAACATCAAACAGTAGAACTAAACAAATCGCTGCAGACTGAAGTCCCTGCATCCTGGGGCTAAGTTTTAGGACTGAGTGTGTGTTCAGATTCAGACAAGTATTTCAGGGTTTGAATGAACTCCTCTCACATAGAAAAGTGAGAATATCAAGAGTCTGTCTTACTTGCATAGACTTTGCTTATTACTGTGCAAGTTTGTCCAAACCTTGATTCAACTCTTATATTGAACTACTAGAGATGTTTAAACCTTGTCTGCTGCAAAAGCATCTGCAATAGACTGTCTGTGCTTTCTATTAAACTTAACTGTGTTGCATCTTTCACAACTGCACCCAAATCTACCGTACAGTCTAAATAATGCGAGCAAGCCAGAAAGTTCTACTGAGCAACCTGTTGCCACAGTCTAACTTTCCAGTGCTGAGCTGTCACATCGCCTTGACGCAGCGGCATGACAAAGTACTATAGTGCTGCTCTAGTATCCGGCTACGTAAGCGGCAAAGTGCTGCGAGAACTTTCTAACAGATCGAGAGATCTGTAAGGAAATGAACATTGTGGGAAGAAACAGTTTTGCACACAGGAGCTGAAACATAATGTAGAAAGTGTGCAATAGAGAAACGTTGCAGGAACATTTTGATCAGAAGAAGTTGAGAGAGAGTTGAGAGTTTCAGCACCACGGACAGCGACGCTGGTGCTGAAACTGAGTCAGACGCAGCAGGAGGAGAGTCAAACACATCACTTTAGAAACTTTCAATCATCTCTGTTGCAACATGGACATGGAAACACACAAGAGGCAACACTTGTACTTTCACACATTACAGGAAAGATGCGTAAAAGCGCACAGAACCACAGGGCTTCGTCGTCTCTCCTTACCTTGAAAACGTTTCTTTGAAGTCTCGTCAGTGGCTCTCTGACCGCTCGTCCAGCTGGTTCGGATCTGGACTCGGGTAGCAGCTGCTGATCTCAAAGTCTGACTCGACTCAAAGTCTTCGGGTCGGCGCTCTGGCCAAAACTTTCGCAGTGTTTGATGCCGCTGAAAGAACGCGCCAGGTCCAAGCCCGACCCCAGACGGGTCGATCCCAAGCTTCAGTGCAGTCCACTCTCACAAGCAAAGAAAAAATAAAGTGACTCTATCAAACTCCAAAGAGTTTACTACCAACTGTGTTTAGATGCTATATCCAGAGAAACTGGTGTATAGCGAAAGGACAAATTTGTTATATCGGAGCTCCAGCAGACAGTCCGTAGAAGCAAAAACGCTGTGGTCTCGGTTGTCTTCTTCTCTCTAAGCTCCAGGATAAAATGTTGGTACTTCTACTCCCGGCTTCGGAGTCTTCTTGCTTGTGGTCTTTGCACTGCAAGTGGGTCCAGTCTCAGTGTAGCTTGTGGCCTCCTCTTGGAGGTATTTATCCAACCCCGCCCCCCCTTGCTTCAAGTTGGAGTCAGTGCGTGGATGGAGTGCTGGAGTGAATGAGACAGCACCAGAGGACGGGGAGGGGAGTGTGCGGGGGAGACGCGTTTGTGTGAGCGCGCGTGTGCGTGCGCAAGTGTGAGAGTGACTGTGTCAGCGCACGGAGGAGGGAGGGAGAGAGGGAGTCTGAAGAGAGGGGAGGGATCTGTGCAGGGAGACAGAGACAAACGATTATGAACACCGAACTACGCAGATATCAACGCAGAGCCAAAGGTATACCGGAAAGAGGATCAATGGAAAAGGTGTGCAGGCACGAAAATGAATTGTCTTCACATCGCCATGAGAGTTTCCAATGCGTACAGAGGGGCGCAGCTGTGGCACCGTTCTGATCTATGAATTATTATGATTTATTAACATTTAATGAACAGCCATGCATTGATTTAATACAGATCATATGAAACAATATAGGATTGTCTCTTTCCGGTTCATTGGGGGCATAAAGGACCCCCCTCCCTCCCCTTATTTAGAGTTCATTAAAAGGCAATTAAAGTTATTAAACGCTCATGTCATGTGAGTTAGTTTGCAAACTCGTGTGTGCAGAATGCATGATTTACGCACACACAGTGACAGCATCTCCTCCACCAATTAAAAGTCGAGGTGCGGCAGTGCAGGAGAGGAAACACGAGCGTGCACATCATCTCTGTCTGTCTCTCTCTCACACAAGCACACACTCACATAGACAATCACACACACGTACACAGGAATAGGCCTCCTCCCTCCCTCTCTCACACACAGTCTCTCTCTGGGGATGTGGGAGGCTCTGGGTAGTTCTCAAAGTGTGAAAGGGATAACCTGACGTGGGTGTCTGCTTGTTGGTGTAATGTTGGCTCCATTCCTCTTCTTGCAGAACTACATGAGACAGAGAGAGAGAGAGAGAGCAAAAAAACCACACTCAGAATAAATTACTGACTGTCTAAACAGCATGAGTCAGGAAGTGTTGAACACAGGAGCTGATAGGAGGGATCATCAGTCATCAGTCATTGTCCTTTTTTTCAATTATGTCCCTCAGTTTCCTCAAAGACCAGTGGGAGTGAGGAGTCACGTTGTGGTGTGGTGGCATGGATCTTTTTGGAGGGGAAATTGCTGATATAATTTAGAGAGCATCACAGAAATGTAATTTCCTCCTCTGTTAATTAGTTCCCCCAGGTGCATTTAGAGGAATGTGCGGCCTCAGATTGAGGGTTTGTAGGGGCTAACTTGACCTTTGGTTAAGGTGACCCGCAGGACTCAGTACTCTCTGTGTATGTAGGCTGGAAGATGTGGTCTATTTGGAGCGCACCGCGCAATTTCAGGTTGCTTTTAAAGAGCCATAAATATCACCTCTGTTAAGACACAGGAAATAACCTACACAGTTTGTTTCTGATGGTGGAAAATGACAAGAAACCGTCACCAGAAGTCACTTAAGTGTGTAAAAGTGCTCCTCAACTTGGCTGTTAGTCATGAGATTGACTAAGCTGGCGACAGTTTTAGTTCTTTTAAAACATTTTGTATCATCAAGTAACATAAATATGTAATTTTGTGATTGTTTTCCTGACTCCATAGTTGTTTTTTGTATTGATTCTATGAATATAATTGTATTCAATAGTAAAACAAACATCTTTTGATTGATTAGTATGTTTTCTTTGCTTATCTCTCCTTTATAGCTGCTTAATTTAAATGCAAATTGAATTTTTACTCTATGTGTTTACTACACAGAGGATAATATTCAACTTGAAGACATCTGGTACTTTCTTTCGAGTTTAAACAATGAATCAAGCTGTAATTACAGCATCTTCTTTTAATCTACGTCACTTCGTTAACCACTTCTGCTTTCAGCACCGTCACGCACACTGTGTAAATGTTGTGACAACTTTCTAACCAGGGACCTAGAAACGCTGACATATGGAGGTGGCATTTGCTCTCTTCATTGAAACACGTCTGAACTGTGAGTGTGTGGAAAGTGTTGCCAAATCCCTTCAGCGAGTTACACTTAATAACATTTCAGAACAGTTATGAGAACAGCTGCAGCGAAAACCATGTTTGTTGTTTGGACCTTGGGGTTATGACGCCAGGATCATGAGTAAGAACAAGCATTTGTATTTCTTCTCACATGCGTGCGAGTAATATGTGTCACTACGAGCAGACGTCCTGCGACAGAAGTCAACGTCACACATATGCAGAGCCGCTTGCCACACAGCGTGACTTGATCCCACACCCTTCAATTCAATTTTATTCATATAGCGCATATTTACAACATATTTCATCACATAGCGCTTATCATCGTTAGGAAGAACAGAAAACAGAAAACCCAACAATCCAGAAACTGCTTTTGGATTCCCTATTAGCAAGCAGTCCACGACGGTGGGAAGGAACCAAAAACCCCCTAGGATAGGGAGGGGGAAAAAAAACCTCTGACAAAACCAGGCTCAGGGAGGGCGGCCATCTGCCTCGACCGGTTGGGCTGGGAATGGGGATGAGGGGGGAAAGGATAGCAGGAGAGGTTGGGGTGGGGATGGCAGGACAGCAGGTGGTGAGGCCAGCGGCTGCAGATCTGATCACCCTTCTGCTCTCTAATACTGTATATTATAGCCATGAGACCTCATAATCACCACATACAGTGTATACAGTTGTGGGAGCCAGCAGTCAGTAATTACAGTCCATTTAGGTTCATTCTATCGCTGTAACCTGCTTTTATTTGATATTAGTCTATATATATATATAAAAACATATACAGCTTATTTGCTCTGTGGATCCAGTTTGGAGTGACAGAATGTGTCACTGAGAAAATGAGAGCAGAAAAACTTCAATTTCACACTAACTTATTTATTAGGTTATCATAGAATTAATAAATCCTGTAAACTTCTCCACCAGTAAAGCCTCCACTGCAGGTTTATTCATATAGATGAAAGTAGAAGAAATATAGAATTTCACCCCATATTCCTTCCGCTGTTTGTACAGAGGGCTTCTCAATGGATGTACCAAATTCATGCCCAACTGTGTAATCAAATCAGCTTTTAGAAACCTAGCATGTGAGAAGCCGAGGACAAGTTTGACCCATTAGTCAAAGAGTGTTCCTCCCTCCTTGTACATGTTTAATGGGGGTGGCAGGCATAGGGGACCAGGAGGATTAATGAGTTGTGATGATGTTAGTTAGTGCTACTAAGCCTGGTGGAAAAACTCCAGATGGCCTGGAGATATTAAAACAAACAAACTGTAGATTTAAAAATGTAGAGTATCGTTGTTCTGTGTCTGCTGTCTTGAAGTAAATTTGTCTAACCTCCAGCTACTGAACCAGAGCAGGTCAGCGGCCAGAACTACAGCTGTGGTAACGCGTGCATGCATGCGGCTAATGTGGGAGTAATTAACAAATATGCACCACGGGTTGATACACAATGATCTAATTCTAGACAAACAGAACTCCCCCCTTCCACATTTGCACTTGCTTTTTTGAACTGTGAGTGCCTTCTGGTTTGCCAGTTCTCATTTACGAGGGAGGCGTGGGCTGCTGCAGGCACAGTTACATAAACAAATGCCCATATAAGTAAGTGTGAGAGAATATTTTAAAAAAAGAGAAAGTTTTGAGGAATCACCACTGCACCCTGCCACCTATTGCCTCCGCATTCTTTTCCACAGGAGCCAGGAAAGCCCTCTCACTGTAGAGATACTTTGGAGGCAGCATGAAAGCACTCATATTCCCAGAAAGCGGTATTGAGGTCACATTCAAATACAGGCAAATCCCCACATATAGCTGACTCACAGGATGTAGTTTTCTACAGTAAAGGGAGTGATTGTAAAAACGGCAACAGGCTAAATGTAGGACTATTCTTATGATTGATTTCTGCACCGTACCAGACTTCTTCGGAACAGAACCCTGCTTCGGTTCCACCAAAATGACCGACATGTTTCTTCACGCTAAGTTCCCACTTTGCCTTCCTGTTGCTTGCGGCTATGAAGGTATATGAACCCTAGATGGTGCTGTTTTTAGTTGAAGCTGCAGGAGGTTGTCCATGTGCAAACCAGCAGAGAGGAGAGTAGGGTTTCTTGATAAGGAAGGACGGAATCATGTCACAAACAGAAAAACAGAGGAGAATATGGAATTTATGAATAATTTTTGCTTGCAGAGTGCAGAATGCAGAGTGGGTGTGGTTTGCACAAGTGGCCTGAGGGGCTAAATGGCCGATTTTGAGTTGATTTTGACCGAAAGTCTTGCACAATTGGGTGGCTGCATATGTTAAAAAGCACTTGAAGTTGCTCTTGCTCCACTTTGGGGGATAACTAAACCCTCAAAGAAGCGTATGTTTCAATGTTGATGCCTCATGTAATGTACATGTACTCATATTGTTCCATCTGACAATCAAATACATACATACCTGCATTGATATTTTGCAGTTTACTCCATAGTGGAACATCCAATGTGTCCTCCAGGTGCTTGTATAATAAGTCAGCTGCATCTGTGTGCCGAGGCTCTTGTTTTGTGCAATAAGCAGATTGTCGAGAATCCAATTAACTGAGATGTTCCCTGAAATTGTCCATTTCATGCTGCACACCTGCCTGTAGTTTTATTATGACTGGCAGTTTAAAGGAGAGGGAAAAGAAAGAGAGTCGCAGAAAGAGGCATCCAGGCGCTATAAGTGTTTTTTTTTTTGTTTTTTTTTTACCAATAAACAGCAGAACTAGGCCAGACACAGTTTAAAGGGTAAAAAAGCGACAGGTTGGTGCAGAAAAACCAATTATCATGACCTGTGCCTGCAAATCGCTGCTCACAAAGCAGCCTTCATCTCGCTCTGTTAAAGAGGTCTCAGTCCTGTTGGCGGTACAATATTGATGAGCTGCAGCAGTTTCCAGAATGCATCTGAGTCACCTGAGAAGGCTGAAGAAAGACTGCACCTAGGGTAAGAAGTGCTCAGTGTCATTTGACTGTAAAAATCTGAGCAGTTACTTTACTTTTTACTGCTAAAAGGGGAACAAATCTAAGTGCAGAGTAATGATCTGGAAACCAGTAGTTTTTTCAATCCTCCCAATCAAGAACATTATGTAGATAATGATAAGGTACTCAAGAGCAGAGTGCTGGATATTCTAATAAGAAACCAGCAGGCTAACAATTCAACAACTGGGTCAGATGCCATTAAAATGCTTCATATATGTAATCTTAATTAGGAGGCCTCACAGATACACGTTTTTTTGTGTGTTTTTTTTTAAGATTTCAGTCTTTTTGTGTTGATATTCCTTTCATCAATCAGCCAGAAATGTTTGTTTTAGGTTTTAATTTTTCCATCAGCATGTGCAGAAACTATCTGTTCCAAGCGTTTTTTGTCTCTTTGTGTGCTTGTGTGGTTTCATGTTACGTGTTGGACGAGACAGTGTGAAACAAAAGACAAAAACAGAAACGTTGGTGGGCGTGTGAAGGCGGAGAGCGTGGTCCTTCCACCGCTTTGCTCGGCCTGGATTTGAAACGCAGGTGAAATGTCTTTTATGATGTTTTTGATGCGTGATTGTCACTGGGCAACTTGAATTAGTGGGTGCCAATTGTAGAAAACTATGGTAAAAGCATGTAGACAGCTATTGCTTAATTTCACTTGCGATGACGTAATGCTGGTCCTTTTCACCTCCATATTGTTCTGTTTACCTGCAGGTGCCCTCCTTCATGTGTGGTCACTGTGAGAGGTTTCTGGTGGAACAGGCTGCCCTGTCGCTTCACTCCAACTCAAGAGCTCCCCTGAAAGCGACAGAAATGGGAGAATGATGAGGTCACCCAATTATATGATTTATCTTACATGTACAAATAAAAGGGATTGCGCAAGATGTAATAGAATGACAAATAAGAAGCAAAATAAGTTGTTTTAACACAGGAACAAAAAGGAGCTAGAAGTTAAAAGCCACATTTACTCTCATCTCTGTGAAGTCAGTCACAGTTCTGTTGTGTTTTTCCTGCTCAGCTTCTCCCTTTTCTCCGAGCTCTTGTCTTCTTCTTCTTCATCCCCCATGAATTGACTGACAAGAGAAGAAGAGCCGCCACTGACAGCAAATGGATATGTTTCAAAACTAATCTGCTGGAGTCCTTTAGCTGCACATCACTGTCTGCAGCAAACATACCTTTAAAAAAAAAAAAAAAAACATCTTATCAGTCGGTTTAGTGTGACAACCTACTCACACAAAACACACTCCACATTCTGTTGAACACTCCCTTTGCGGCGTTATCTGTCAGTGTTCCACTTTTGTTATTCCGTTCTTCAAACTGAAAATGTGAGGTTGCTTTCACCGGCGACATTTGGAGATGTCTGTTTTGCCACTTTACACAGCCAACTGTATGACTGAGCAGTTCTTATAATCTGAGAACAAACGGCAGCAGAGAAGAAACTGCAGGCCTGAGCTCAGTTACATCATGTTGTGAAGATAATATCCCCATTTTGTAGTTGAAACAGAAACTTAAATTAGGTAAATTGGGTTCTTAATCTTCACCAAGTGCTCTGAGTAACTTGCCAAACATCATAATATTTCCCAAATATCTTAATTAAAAGCTTCATATCACAATCTGGGTATCAGGGCTGTGTAAATATACTTTTTAGGAGACATGGATAAAATGAAAATTAAGAATTTCAAAGGTTTTGTGATTCATAAATTCTCAGATTCACTTATTCAGTTCACACTGAGCAGGACAGACACCAGGATGGAGTCTCTCTCCCTTGATGTCCCACAGGGCTCATCAGCCGGTCATAAACTCTGCCATTATCTCCGATTCCCATCTTTCGCTTCTTTCTGCTGAACATCCTGGGCGGCAGCACAATTGTTTCAGCGATAAATGTTGATACCGAGAAGGAAAAAGAAGGCCAGAGAATTCTGCCATTTGACTCGAGACGGAAAATTGATTTTTTTTTTCTAATGCAACATCCGGAGGAGTTGAACTGAACCCTGTGACCTTTTCTTTAAAGCAGGGATGAGATCACTCGGCTTGTCATTGGGTCAAACTGAGGTAGACAGCTTTTTGATTTTGAAAAAGTGTGCACTGAAATGCTTCACGGTAGTTTCATACAAGGAAGATAAACGATTTGCCAAGAACGCAATGTCCATTTTAATCCAGGGGAGCCTTCCCTTCTGCTCATCTCTTGTAGCAACAACAACAACAACAACAGAACGCAACAAACTGTTCTTAGTCACAATGTCTATGAAAGGGCCGAGATTCATTAAGTACAGATGAAGCAGGTGGTGTGAATTTGATAAACACCAGAGAGGGAAAAAGAAAGAGAGAGAAAGAGATGTAGGCATGTAGCAGGGTGACTCACTGGAGTTTCGCTGTACTGAGTGCCAGAGGAAGGCCTCTTCCACAACAGGTTGCCGTGGAGGAAAATAATTCTGCTGCAGGAAAGACATACATGGTGTTACCTGTGGATGAGTAGCGCGGTGAAGCCCAAACAACTGGGGAGAGCATGAAAAAAAATTGACAAAGCGGAGCCAAGCTGGCCTTGAAACTCTGACTCATTTCTTGTCTAGTTATTGAATGGAGTGACATAAATTTCAGGGAAGCAAAAAGGCAGTGACATAAGGATTTTCACTACTACACTTGACTTTAACAACATTCTGACAAAAGACAAGAAAGCAGCATAACAATGAAACAATAAGCAGCTTTAGATGAATAGTTGAGGTAGAGATGCTTGTGCACTTTCTGACGTTAGATTCTCGTGTTTGTGCATAACATATAAAGCTACAGTGATGCAGTTAGCTCAGAATCCAGAAGGTGAATCAGTGTTATATATATATATATATACACCGATCAGGCGTAACATTATGACCACCTGCCTAATATTGTGTTGGTCCCCCTTATGTGGTCAAAAATGCTCTGAACCATTGGACATGGACAAGAGGACCTCTCAGGGTATCCCAGGATGTTGGCAGTGGATCCTTTGGGTACTCTGGCTTGTGCAGTGGGGC
>OMNN01084232.1:0-24922 GCA_900302755.1 Chromis chromis | reverse complement strand
CACATGTATATTGTACACAGTCCTGAAAATAGAAATATATGGCATGTCTGCTCTCTAGCTATTTGTGACTATACAATAAACGTGTGAATGCGGGGAGAGTGAAAATTAAGCAATAACAACCAAGGGTTCAAAAAGTTATTCAAGTGAACATAACAATAAATCAGCTATTCTTTTAAAAAATTCTGTTTTTATAAAATGTTCAAAAACCAAAGCATTTCAGCTACGTAAAGCTTCATCAAGGTCGATCATTTGCATATATAATCAACAATAAATATATTGTGCAGCACTGACGATGGGTTCTACGGGGCAATCAGACACCAGTGTGTAAATAAACACTTTTCACCTGATATGCAGAATGAGGCTCCATGAAACTACTGATTTAGTGTTCTGCTTTCTGGTCAGGAACACGTGGAAAAGCTCAGTGGGAAAATAGAAACCCGTGCCTTATGAGAATGTTTTATGAGGAAATGTGCTCTTGGCTGCCAGGCTTTATGCTGGAGATCTGGCTTTGTAAGCTGGACTCAAGTATACAGACACACATAAACATGCTTTATAGTGTAGAAATACATGAATATACACACAGAAACTGAAATGCAGGGCTTTGTAAACACAGACAAACTCAAACACTCGCATAGAACAAAATGTAAATTGATGTTATTTTCATAGCTGGAATGCACCGTTGCCAGTCGTGCCCCATTACTATATGACCTGCCTTCCAGGCATCAGCCACAAACTGCAGCAATGACTTTCCTCAGTACTCAATCCAATAGGTTTGCTGTGGTGATGAATCTAGGTGGAGGTCAAAAGTCAGACAGATTAAGAGAATCATTTATGAAAATATGGTGTAAGCCGAGTCCTCTGCCAATGGATCTGAAAGTCAACAATCAGAGTGCATCTGTGGATCAAAATGTCCCAATCTGTGAACTATACACCCGAGTTCACCACATCACTGTGACGAGTTCGGGATTAGAGCTGCTGCAGATAGGGGGAGGGGGATGATGTGTGCTTTGTCTGATAGCTTTTCTAATTTCTAATACTGTATTATTCCACTGGAAGGGATGTTGTCCATAACATGTATTGAGTGGAAAAGGAATGGATCAATACCAAACTTGTATTTACAATCTGCGGTAAGAATCACTCTCCGTGTGCATTCCGATAAAAACTGATTGATTAAGATTCTTTTATTTAAAATTGATTGTGTCCTGCTTCTGCAATCCATGTGCATTTAAGCATACAGTCAGGTCACAGAGATCAGCGTTAGCCATCTAGAACAGAAAATACCAATCGACTTTTTACCCGGAAGGTCATTTGATGAAGGTCTCTTCAGTATCATCAAGGACCCACAGTCTGGTCTAGTGGCATTTTGTTTGTATGCCCTCAATTAGCGAGGTTGGTAGCTTGGTCACCAGAAGGACGCAGTTCATTTAGACATATTTTACAATGAGGTGAAAATTACAGAAACTGTAGAAATCATGAATTTTAAATGATAGATTTAGCTGTCAGTCCCCGAGAATGAAAAAACATCATAAGAAACATAAAACCGCCAAAAGTCACCAATGAAACAGGAAGAAAACATCATTTGAGAGGCACAGAAATGATTGAAACACTTTTTAGGACTTTTGAAAGGGATACTGGGTAATGGCAGTTACTAACTGAAACAGAAGTACATAAGTTAACAGACATTTAATCACAATTAACAGAACAGAGTTCTAACAGTGGCAGATCTGAGGCTGATTTTACACACGTTTCCCCATAATCATAAAATAAATGATCCAACCAATCAGTATAGGAGACACTTCCAATTAGTGAACAGCTGCACTGATTAACATGCAAATTTATGCACAGTTGTGATCAGCATCGTGACTGCAGCTGACTGAGTAAATGTTTGCCAAAACTATTATTCATATTTCCCCAAACACACAGAAACACCAGACACATCTCTGTCTGAAGTTAAGCTAAATGTCTTGAAAAACATCCAGAGAGTCCAGATTTCTGAAAGTAACAAGGTCAGTGATTTATGGGTTAAGACCCCCCACCTCAGTGCCCCCCTGCCTCACGTCTCTGCCGTCTGCTCGCTGTGGGCTGATTGTTTTCACCCCATGCTGTGGTCATGACCTTGATCCTTTCCAACCTTTCACCCCCTCCAAGACTGCAATCACATCATGATTTGAATCAGAATTGGAGGATTTATAAGATTGCTTAAAATACACATTCGAAAACAACAACAACAACAACAACAACAACAACTGACATCTATTAAAATAGTATATAAGGATTTTATACTTAATTTCAACTGCTGTTTAAGGGGTCAAATGTGCTGCATTTGGTAATACTATACAGTGTATATTGGTGTTCAAGGAAAGTGCATCACGTAGGATTTTCACATTTCTAACCTTTTATCGCAACATATGTTACATCAGTGACAAGAGTCACAAATAGACATTAAATATTTGGCAAAATTACAATAAGGCAGAGTTAGCTAATATTTTACTGGTGCTGTCAAAAAGTTCCAAAATAACCATTTGCAACCTTTATACACCAGTTTTCATAAATGCAGTTAAGAAATGACTGCAAATCTTGCAGAGTGTTCTTATATAACTAAAAGTAACATGCAATACTAAATCACCTGTGTGTGTCAGTCTTATCTGATGCAGTCTGTTAGAAATATTACCACAAGCTTTCGGAGAACAGGGCTGCCCCAATAGCCTAATGGTTATGTCGCATGACCCAAGTGCTAAGGCGTAGTGGCTGTCCTGGGTTCGATTCCGACCTCAGGCGTTTACCACATGTCCTTCCCCACTCTCTCCCGTTTCCGTCTCTATCCACTGTCCTATCTAATAAAGGCATAAAAGGCCAAAAATAAATCTTGTTCGGAGAACAGTTACAATTTTAAGGGCTTAAGTCTTTTCGCTTTAACACCAACACAACTATAATCTTTGCAGAGAATATTCATATTTTAATGTTGCATTTGAGTTAGGGTGACCAAATGTCCTGTTTTCCCAGGACATGTCCTGTTTTCACGTCCTGTCCTGGCCGTCCATCCTGTTTTTTTATAAAATGATGAAAATGTCCTGATTTTCATTGTTTTTCAATCGTGCGTGTCCCCGCCGTCACCACCGGGTGCTGCTGATTGTCGCCGAGCGCCTCCGAGGCCCTAGTACGTGGACCTATGAACTCCGATGTCACGCTTCACTCTGCCTGTGTTGGTAAACAGACCACAAATTCCTTCCGCCTTCCTTTTCGCAAATCAAAATATGGTCACCCTAATTTGAGTGACTTCACAGCCATTGTTCCAGCAACCAGACACCACCACTGTTACAATGAAATTAATATTGCAATTACATATTAATGTAGACTCTCAAGTTTTTTCAGTCATTGATCGTTTTAAAAATTGAGGGCTTTTGTTGGCCAACCTTTAGATCATTGTGTGTAGCTAACTCCAATGTGGAGTTAGAAGTTCGGCCAGCCAGAAGCATGCTAGTCCTAATCACTGCTAAATGCCAGAATCTAGTTGGATTGGTTGCTAAGCAGACATTTAAGTTTGCAAATGGACCTTTTTTGTATTTTTTTAGACTGCTATGTCTCGTGACTGGTGAATAATATGCCTCTTATGTGGAGCAATTTATACTCAATAGAGGAGGTTAGGTAAAAGTGGATGGTGTGGACCAGCTATGATCGCTTTATCTGTTTTAGTCTCTCTGCCCTCTGAGTTGAACATTGTCCAGAAGGAGTTCACTGAAGACCTACATGCACTTTTATCGATACTGCAATAAAGGCAGAGTGTGAACTGCAGGGGGGCCCGAGGCAGCTTGACTCCCGAGACATGAGCTCCTCTGAAAGCACGATTGGTGAAATGTTGGTGGGGTCTGTAAAATACTGACAATATGCTACTTTGCCATGCATTTCTATTTTTCCGTGTCTTTACCATCATGGATCAGGCGGAAAATGAGGCTTATTTTATTATTTATTATTATTTTTATGCATGAGGTGGATTCATCACTAATTAGCTTTAATAAAGATACATGCTGTTCTTGCCATCACTATCGAAGCGTGGCGGCACAATGTCATAAACTTCAGTCACTTTAACCGCAAGATCAGCGCAACGAAACCTTTACTGATGCCAGCTGATGTAAAATAAAACAGAAGAACAAACTTCCCCAGTGAGTCTGCACACCGAGTCAGCATTATTAATTTATTAATAATCAGAATTTATCGGTAATAAATACTACTGCTACTGTAATTACTGAAATCAACAGCGTCTCTCTCTCTCTCTCTCTCTCTCTCTCTCTCTCTCTCTCTCCTCGATGCTCTCTAGACCTCTGTTGTGCTGAACGATGCACAGCAGCAGCTAATTTGCATCTGTCCTCTTAATCTTATTCTTTGTGTTCTTATTAGTAGGGATAATGATGAAAAAAAGCTAAATTAATTCCTTCATAAACGTTCTATCTGTTGTAATTGGTGCAGTTGGAATCAGAGATGCGTAGATGGACACTTTCCACACGTGCACTAGAAAGCATGGCAACCTCTCGACTTTCTAACAGGAAGAGGGCCAAGAATGTGGAATACCATAACATCATAACGTACATCCCGTGAATTTTACTTTTCTGGCGTATGTGCAGCCACAAATTTTTGCCTGCAGTTGGACACTCATAGAGGTGCAGAAGATGAAATTTACACCAAACAGCCCCTCAAAGACACACCAGTGAGTTGGCATTTGTGTTTCCTTGGAACATTATTGGATCTCCTGGTAGCTGCAGTTCAACTGAAATGAACTGATCTCCTGCAAAATGGTGCCATTTTAAAGGCTGGATTTAGTGATTTAGTGCTTCGTGTTGGATTTAATGGCATCCAGAGGTGCAGTGTCTCTCCAGATTTTGTAAATTAGTAGTTAATAGCTATTTGTTTTCAGTCTGTTCGCTTAGAACAGCCAAAAAGAACTTTTGGACATTAGTCTTCACTTCATGCTGCATATAATGCACTCTACTGCTTCTGTTGCACTTCTGTGTAGATGTATATATATGCAACTTATATATATGCAACTTTTCCAAGAATTTAGGGGAAGCTACAGCGGTTGTTACTTTAGTGTAAGAGACCCTCTCCAGTGTTTGGTTTGTCCTTTCTGGGCTACTGTAGAAATATGGCAAACTCCACGTAAGGGGACCTCCTTCCTATGCAGGTTTTTATTCTATTACAGGTGTTTATACAACAATGAATACATAATTATGAATGCTATATTCCATGTCTGCACACTGGACCTTCAAATGCTGGTACGACCGACCTAAGACAGACACCATTCAGCATATTAGCAGTTAACAGTTAATTTGGCTCTCATAACATCACAATATAGACTGAATCCATATTCATCCACTTAAATTCAACTGTAGAAATTTGAAAATTACTAAAACCCTTAAAGGAAATACTCATTTTGGTAAATCCCCTTTTTGCACCCATTTAACATTCATTCTAACTGTGATTCTGAAAGATTTAAAAATAGAAAGAGCAAAACAATGATTGGACCTCCTTAGAGAACACAGAGGAATTTATAAAATAGGTCCTGTAAGTACTCAGAGTATTCAGTGATCGAGCAGGAAGCAGAAATAATCACCACTGTTGCATCAAATCAACAGATTATCAGTGTTACTGACAGGGAGGGAAATGGAGCAATGCTCACACAGCGCTGCTGAAAAACTCTTGCTAAGCGGGCAACGTGATCCAGATATTTAGGGCAGATTTTGAGTTTCAGTCAGCAGATAGTAGCGCTGATGAACCTCCTGAGAGTGAGTCAGACGAGGGCTGGAGAGATACTGAGAGGCGTTTGACTGCTGGGCAGAAACGTAATATGGGTCAATGGAGCGCTGGCAGAGATGATGACCAATATGTTCCTCTGTATGGATGTGTGTGTCCGTGTGTTTTGCCATGTTTGCATGTATGATTACACGTGACTGTGTTTGCGTGTATATATGTGAGTTTGTGTGTGCGTGTTGTGTATGTTTCTGTGTGTTCGTGCAGCTGATCTGAAGCTACTTCATACATCAGGCCAATTCAATTACAGTGGGATGGATGATTGGACCTTTAGCCCAGTGCAGTTAAACACACGACCCTTTGAAGTGCTGTTTACTGACCTCAGACTAGCCCACCATATCTCTTTTCTACAGACAGAAATACTGTATGTCCCCACAGAGCTGGGATGCTTGCCTTTCGCAGTGTAACTGATTACAAGTTACTGATAAATACTTTAAAGTTAAGGAATAAAGTAATAATAGAAAGGCATGATTTAATTTCCTGTTACTTTCACTCAAAGAACATTTTCATTTTTCACGGATAGACTGGTTACAGTGCTTTATCAATAGCTAGTGTTTTCACTACAGTAGATGATGTGCATGGTCATAGTTTGAAGATGCAGACAGGTGGTCGGCAACAAAACATCCTTTAGCCACCCAAAAAATAAGCCTCAGCAAAAAAAGAAAAACAATATCAGTATTAATATCAAGGGTGCAGCTATATTTAGAAACATTTTAGTGCTTTATCTTACCGTCAGACATTCTTTTCCAAGAGGGAACTGAAACTCTTTTATTTTTCTACGCTCTCTTCAAAGCCACCAGACTCCATTGACAAAATCATTAATTTTACCTTGCAGAAAACCCATGTTTTTGGTCTACCGCTGCCTCAATTGATTAGTTTGTTTTTGCAATTTTTTAACACTTTAGTTTGGATCCAAACTAACATGAACATCAAAACTACACAATAACAGATGATCTTCTACTGTGTTCTGCAAGGAAAATTACTGTTTTTGTCAATGGAGTCTGGTGGCTCTGACTAGTGAAATAACCGCTTTAGATTCCCATTGGAAAAGGATGTCTGATGGCAAGGTAAGACAGTAAAAATATTCTAAATATAGCATACATTTAAACTGATATTGAGTTTATTTTGCTAGGCCTTTATAAGGTGCCTAAAAATTATGTTACTATTGACCACAACCACAACAATTAATAGCTGAGATTATGTGCTGGTCCTCCTTTCTGCTATTCCAAACTGAGGGTGTAGATATAGCTCCCTGTAGGTAATACACTGTCTATTCATAAGTACCTAATACAACCCCTCTTCAAACTTCTTTTAGACTGTGCCTGAATGACAAACAATGAGCTAAATGAAATGAGATATTATTATGTATTTGTATTGAAAACTGCCAAAAACTGTAACGTTAATTTGAAAAAAATGTCCGCTCTTCTCTACAAACTGTACATCTGCACTTCCACATTTGCTCATACCGAATCGTCACAGATGAACAATTCTCATCTTGCAGATCACCTGCTGTTAGTAGAGTGTGTTTAAAGGGGCACTCCATTGATTTTACGCATCAAGGCCTTGTGAAAACTGTGGGCTGCGTCTTTTCATGCAGTTGCACTGTTCAATTTCCGAGCGTCATTGCACTTTACCTCTCCTAAACAGCAGCGGTTTTATCACATTTGCTCCCGACATCATCACATCCTTGTTACTGTTGTCTGAATATTTTTGTCTGGACAGCCTCGGCCTTTCAGCATCATTAGCTCTATGGTCTAATGATGTGCGATGGAACCGATGCGTGTTTCATTTGGTGAAATCACCCCTGTTGATTGTTTCCAAGTCTTAAAATATCTCTGCCAAGTTGTGTTCGGACACCATAAGTATTTACTTAAATAAAATAACATTTTAGTCATCATTTAAGTGAATCATCACACGTTGAATTAATTTCCCACTTTATGCAACAACATGGTACCTCAGCCTACGTATAATGTCATAGGTGGTGTCCGACAATAAAAAAGTCAATATAAAATCCATGTGTGTTTTGCAAACTGTGGGCACAGATTGTAAAAGATGTGGGCATTCTGTAAGTTGCACAATATGAAGTATAGGATCCAGTTTTTGACCCATATGATGAACTAAAAGTTGGGATATTTCCACCTCTGCTGCTTCAAGTTTGGTCTTTTAAAAAATCGTCTCTTAGCTTCAAGGCATCGCATTAATATTGCAGTAGTACCCCTTTAACATGCTGTTCATTTGAGCTCAACTTTGATGCAAAGTCAATGTAAAGTTGCAAACTGACATTAAAAATGCTTTAATATGAGAAAAAGTATTTGCCGATCTTGAAGCAGCAGCAAGCAGACGAGGATCTGAGGGAAATTAAACGAAAAAAACCTGGAGTTCCTGAGAAGTTTGAGCTCAGCTGGAGACTGATCCGTCGCAGACACACACTCACCAAGTTTATCTGTTGCAAGCTGAGCCACAGCACATGTCAGAAGCTGTCGTCTTCGCAGCTCAAGTCACATTTCGGCGGTCAAACTCACTCAGTTGAAGCAAGACAAAATTGAGTTTGTGTTCGGTTTCAGCACCCTTTTATGACTACATTCATTTTGTGAGATGTTAACTGTAAACCTCAGTCACTTTGTACAAACACGCTGCGATGTGATCTCCTATTTTCGAGCTATCTGCGGCATCTCCAGCGCTGGCTCCCCTGTCCCTCTGACTGATGGAATCTGACAGCATTGGTGTCATAAATCGCTTCCTCCTCTGGAGCTGCAGGACTGAGGACCATATTCGGAGAAACAGATGAGAAAACTGAGGGAGGGAAGGAACAACGGTGTGTGTGTCAGGGAAGGAGAGGACAGCAGAGATGGTGTTTATGTTCTGCTTGTGTTAGAAAAAGGCAGATGTGGAAGGAGAAAGAGAGCAAGAGAGATTAAAAAAAAGAAGCAAAAAGAGTGGTCAGGAGAAAAGACAGCAAAAAACTATCAACAGAAAAGGAAAGAGAGGCAGAGACGGAGTGAGAGGTGGACAGAGAGAAAGAGAGGAGGAGGTGGAGGAGAAACTGAGAGAGAGAGAGAGAGAATGAGTCAGAACTTTACAGAGCTTGCCAGTATGGAAACGAGTCGGGCGAGCCAGGTCGAATTTACTGGTGTGTCTGTGTGTGTCTTACAGCTTGATGTAATTAAGGGAAGCTTTGAGCACCAACAGCAGTTCGTATCCATTTTAGATTTCACGATCACATGGAAACACAATCGAGTACACACTCACAAGCACACACACAATAAAACCCACACATGCACTCACACACACACAGGATTATTGCTGTATTAGGGATCACTTGGAAGTCAAAGAGCGAGGGGTCGTGGAATCAGGCCAGAGGTCAAACACACAGGAGATTTACGGCTGCCGAGAAGGCTGGGACAAAAGAAGAACACACACACACACACACACACACACACACACACACACACACATGCACAGACACACAGTTTGTTTTTGCCAAGAGTGGACTCATCTGACATATTCAAGCGTTGACTACACTCACACATACGCACAGATTTGTTTTTGGCTGTGTTCATTTAGCTGCAGGTTAACTAAGTTTTGACTGTTAGGTCCGCTGTGCCAACAAACACACTAACAAACACACACACAGACAGACACAAACAAAGACACAGTCATCAGGATTTATTGATCTTCATGTGGTCGCGCTCTATTGAACCAGTTCAGAGTCTTTCAGCTCTCTCTGCCTCAGTTTTTGTCAACTTCAAATTCCTCTAGATACTTTCAGCTCTTAAGGACTTGTTGAGAGGAAATCTCCACTTTTAATATGCAAAATTAGTGGAGTTATGATGTTGTTATTATGTTTTTTTACCTTTCCACAAAATACAACCAGATGCACAGTAAGTGTATTTGATCCCAAAATCTGCCACAGAGGGGGGATTTATTCAACTCTTTAGAGTTATAATAGGTTTTCATGGGAGTTTATACAATATATGAAGTGTGGGGGTCTCTGACTCTAAAGTTAAACAATGCACCTATACTGTACCAGCAACCTTTAAAACAGAGACGATACATGTCATTAATATGCTTTACTACAATTGGCAACATTCCCTTTAGTGCAAAGTGGTAAACTGCAGTTGTGCAACCACCAGATTAATCAACTACAAATCGATTTCCAATCTGTTTCTTAGAAAAAGCCAGGAAATGTTAGTCTACATGCAATTACATGAGCATAAAAAAACACTTCAGCCTCATTTGTGTATCTCTACAAAGTAGGTCTTGCTGGAAATATATTAAGAAATTCAACACAACTAATATAATGACTTTCAAGTACCTTCACTTTAAACTCTTCTCTTAAAGTTCCACACTTTCAAGATGAATTAAACTAGCCACCAAAGGTTAAACGTAAATGCATGGTATAAATGTCTCTGTTAGCAAATAATAATAATGACTTCATTTATATAGCAGATTTTAAAAACAGAGTTACAAAATACAAAACACAAAATTTCAATATAAATATGTTAATAGACCAAGCACCAGCTGATACAAATAAAATACTAAAAGCACCAAAAATGCCATAGCATGTTTAAAGAGAGGAAAAATATGGACACAAGGGATAAAATAATTAAAAGAAATTCTCTAATCATGATGATTCCAATCAAATTAACTGAACTGAAATTAAAACTTCTGCAGGGGAGCATGGGTTGCAGTGGTTAGCATCGCGTCTGTTTATTCCGGGTGTTTTGGTTTCCTGCCACAACTAAAGACATGCATGTCAGGTTAATTGGTGATTCTAAATTGGCTGTAGGTGTGAGTGTGTGCAGCTGTCTGTCTCTTCGTATTAGCCCTGTGTCTCACCCACTGGCAGCTGGGATGGGCTCCAGCCCCCTGCGACCCTCTGCAAGATAAAGCAGGTAAAGCTAATGCATGAACAGACAGAATGCTCATGCAATCTAGCATTAATGCTGATCTGCCCACCAAACTTCATGGACATCTATTAGTGGCTATAAATGGATGTTGTCCCCTGATTGGCGCAGCCCCTGTAGCCCATATCCACTTTATTTATCCATTATTTCAGTGCATTAGGATGAATCCATGTGTCAGCCTCTTGAGGGCAACCTGGCCATCGTTTGAGCTAATTTGCTGTATTGCTGTCACAAGCTGAGGAGCTTCTCAGTGAACACATCCCACTGGCTGTAGTAAGTGTGACACAGGACACATCTGCAAATCGGTAATTGGTTTGCAGTTTATGGTGCTGTGAGTGCTCCCCAGGGACGCGAGGCTTTATGTAAATAGGCTTCGGTTACAGTCGTATCCACGGATCAGTGCTCAATGAGTCATTTGCAGCGTTAGCCAGCCTCACTTTCTATATAATAGCGGGAAGGTTAGCGCAGTGTGTTGACAACAGAGACAGACAACTGCAGAAAATGAGACGGAAATGTGACAAGCAAACAGAAATGTAGCTAAATTGGGTATTTATATTGTTGCAAACAGGAGGCGAGTATATGCACCAACAAAGTATGCTTTTCTGCCTAGTTTATGTGTTTGGACTGTGGAATCTGCAGGGTTTTTCACTTCCAGCAACACTGTTTGTGAACTTGTAATGAAACGGAAGATAATTTGTTCAGAAATGCTTGGTACAGTTCCCGCCATGCTTTGCCACTTGGCTTAAACTATGGAAAAAGAGCAACTTCACTCAACAAAATGTATCTAAACATTATTATCAAGGTTAGAAGTGGTCATATTCATCCAATGCCAAAAGGAGAACACCGATAATGCCGTCATGTTTTCAAATCCCGTTTCAAATTGAGGGATTTAGCTTCACTGGCTGATTGAATGGTCCAGTTTTTTTCTCTCCCGTGTGGCTGCTAATAAGGTTATAATAGTTCCATCTGCATAATGGAAGCCGATGTAATGATATTTTATTTAAGCTGGTTTGTTTTGAATGTGCTGCAGAGGACTCAGTGCCTCTGGGAAATCTAGGAGGATGGCTGATGAAAGACAAAAAGCATCTGACCTAAAATAATACAACAATTGCGTGTTTTCAGATGGAGTTGGATCTTTTTGTTCATTATTTATATTTAATTTTTTCTATGAGTTTCTATAAACATCACTGAGCTGCCCAGTCTTTTAAACATCATGAACATGTTGCACCACAGAGTTCCTGTCTTCATCATCTCTTTAATTTTTTATGATCAGTCTCCCATTTGATGAACATGTGTCACATGTACTCAATCAACAGACAATCGCTGATCACAGGCAAAGACTTGCCGCTGCATGGTGACACTTTTTTACTCAATGTACAAAGAAATCCATAACAATATACAGATACAAGTTCAACTAGATAATCTGCAAAGTTAATTAAATCAGTTTAATCATCGTAAACTGGTGCTCAGATGGAGAGAAAGTGGAAGCTATAACAAGAGTTAATGGGTCAAAGTGACATTTCATTTCCATTCAGAGAACATATTGATCAAGTTTGATAATATCTTGTACCGCATGAATTACCAACAAACCCAGGACCAAATCCACCTTTTGTATTTGTGCATCCAAACCTGATATATTACGTTGCACTGTCTTCCCAAAAATACAAAAAACACATCAACTTCCATTACCATGAACACAAAAACACACTGTAGTTTATTTTGACTTAGTCCCATATACATTGTCCAGCTGCCAGGAATACTTGCTAAACCACCCATATTCAATCAAATCTGTTAATCCGCCTCTGAAAATAGTCCCCAGATATACACCGTCTTGACTTGTTTGAGCAACATTTACTAGAGACTCCAGTGATGAGCTGTTTTAGGACGCTTCTGAGCTCTTTTTAAAAGAAAGGAAACTAAAGGTATTGATGACCTGTTCGTATAATACTTGTGTCTTCAGTAGGAACCAACAGATTTGGAGGAAAAGTCAGTGAGGACTAATTGATGGCTAAAGATTTTTGACAATAGGTGGCTTTCCACTTCAGGAACTTGTGGAAGGCTCATGTTCATGCAAACATTTACAGAATAGCCCCGTGACTGATCCTTTCTGGCTTTCTGTTTCCATTGCAGTCAAAGATTTGAAAGGTTCTACCAAAATGTTAATGCCAAGTGCCCCAAAACAACCAAAAATAGTAACTACTGGACATAACTCCAGTTTTAAGATCTCATAGGAATAGAACAATGGATGCTTCTTTATGTTGGACTATACGATGAATCTTACGTTGATTTTGGCGTTATGTTGAGAGGGCTGCCACTCGAGGAGGAAATCAAGAGAGCATTAAAAATGGCACTTCTTGTCTTCTCTGAGTATAACCAATCAGTTTTGAGGCCTGCTCAGCAGTTTTTTTCAGGGCTGCTCAGAAGCACCAGCCCTGGATTAGTTAGTTATTTCTCCCCCAAAAACGACCCTGAAAGAGATCCCATGCAGGCAGTTCTTGTGGTCAGAACATGGCCAAAGGTTTAGGCTGCAAGTCCCTGCAATGGAAAATTGCTCAATACCAAATCCCAAAACAATTGTCAGCCTTATCCTCTATCTTTACAAGACTTAATAAAATCTTTTGGTCTAAATAGTCCTCAACACTGCCCCACCCCATGGGGTTCCCCAAACCAAGGGAACACTCAACACAACTTCTACACTAGTGGGTCCCAACCATTTTAGATTTAAAATAAAGCTAGTTGCAGCCCTTTATTACAAGTTGCATATCTGAGTTGTCACTATCAACTGGTGATCTTCTCTTTTCAGCCTGAAGAGATAAAGCTATTTAGTATTCCATAACTACTGCTCACTCCAATATGGCAAATCTAAACTGGCACATTTCAATGTTTTGCAAATGTCTGAGAGATGTTTCTGGTCCATCCTGTAATAACATCAGGGAGGTGTCTGATTGGTCCCAAATTTACTCTGGGAGTCTGGAATTACATGGAGAGACAGAGGACACTGAGACTGACTTAATCCAAAAGGATTGTGACAACTTCTCCCACATGCTCAAAACAAAAAACCTGCCAAGTATCTTGAAAAACTGTGCGCAAGCGTACTGAGAAGAATTAGTGCTGTTTTAAAGGCAAAGGATGGTCATATCAAATGTTTTCTTTTCTTTTTTACATTAAGTTTGTATGAAATGTTTGCACAGTCCTGTATGTGGAAGTTAACAACGTTCAGGGGACTAGTGATACCTCTGAGACGTTAGCCAGTGAAGTCACAGCTATTTTTCATTAACTTCAACTCAGTCAGGCATTTTTTCCTTGTTAAAAGAAACTATAAACTTTTATCCTCTGTCTTCATTAAATTTTTAATCTGATGAAATCAAACTTTGTGTCCACAGTCTTCCCCCCTTTTCTCCTTCAGCATTTTCAAATCAATTCCAGTTTTTTAATCCTGCCCTCAGCCTGACCCGTGGTTTCCCTTCCCCACCCAAAACCCTCCAGCCAAATGAGAAAGTTTGCTTTTACTCAAAAAAGAAACTCAAATGAGGTTTTGGTGTAGTGCCAGTATCAGAGTTAGTGTTTTATAGTCTTCAGGGGCCACGTGCTGTACCCTCTTCTGTCCTCTGCTGGCCTTTCATCCTCACATCCACTTGACTCAGTTTTTCCTTCCTTCTCATTCTCTGCAGTTGTTGCGTAAGAAAATCTGCTTCGCTTCAAGGAAGAAATGTTTAAAAATAGTCTTGTTTTTATGCAAAATCTGGGGTTTAAACTAAAATATTCAGTAAACACCCTGCTGTGCCCTCTCCTGTCAGTCCAGACCCAGCTCTGTTAGGTCTGGCCTTCTGTTTGGACATTCCCCCTCTAACTTTCCAAAGACCTTGTTAAAATACTTCTGCTTGTTCTCCCTCCATACTGCAAAAGAAATTCTGCTTTCCCCCTTAGGTGAGCATTAAACATTAAAAAGAGAGAAAGCCCTGCCGTCACACAAGCAGCACAATCCTAAAGCATCAGTGCCTCCATCAGAGGTCTTCATGAGTTCACTTGGTTCATGGACCATCCAAACTCTGTTCAGTAGATTTTACTGCTGCAGGTCTGAGGTCCATGTGTCAATACGTCCAGTACAAGAGTGGATCTGAATGAAGGTTCAGCCCTAAGCTGTCTGACCTGTCAGTCTTTCATTACCCTCTCAAGCTCTCTTGTCCTCCCCTCGATTTCTTCTCACTAACTCCCTCATCGCCTCCATTCTCAGCCTCCACTACTCCTCATCAAAACCTACAGGGGGTCTTATTAGAGGGCCACAGCCCCATCTGCACCATTGTCATCCTCTGCAAGTTACATTAAAGACTCTCTTTTTCCGTCTGTCTGCCTCTCCCTCCCTTGGCCCAGAGGGCCAGCCTAATCAGGTAAATATTGAGAGGATTTGTGAGCTCTTTGTAATGTGGCTTGGGCCGCCCCAAAGCTAATTCTTCTGTATTCCTGCCGGGCTGCGACGTCGCTTTAAATGCGTTTGTGGTGAGCCGCGGCAAGGGAGATTATGACGGGTTAGGGAGGAAAAAAACTGTGCTGTGGGACACAATGGGAAGGCCTTTGGGACGCGTGGGAGGATTTATGGGGGGATGGAGCGGGAACGAGTGAAGTAGGCCGATGCTTCGGAGAGGAGAGGAGTCGGGTGCTTTTGAAAAAGGTTTGACAGTAGAAGTTTTTTCGTCCCTGATGAGGAGTCATTTCCAATTTGATTTCTGCTCTTTGCAGCTGCTCTGGACGTGAGATTTTTGGAGGAGGAAACCCAATCCTAAAGATTGCCTTCAAAACTCAGCCAAAAGCTACTTCCTCCTGTGTCATCTTGTTAAGCTATTTTCCAACAATCTTAATGGATAAGGCTGGATGCGTCCTGTATTTATCGTATTGTCAACACCACTTATCCCGCAAAAACACCAAAATTAACAATGTGTCCGTCATCACTGATTAATTTTTGACTTTCCTACCTTGTCTGTGGCTCCCAGTGATAAGCTGATTGATTGCTGGTGAAGACAAAGATCTTTAACAAGGGCTGCAAAATATTCTGTTTCTTAGATCCACTGTAGATTTAAGCAGACATAACCCAAACAGAAGTAAATAGTGAATTTGTTGGGTACTATTTCCAGTTGCAGATTAATACACAGACCTGATATTATGGCTTTTCCATGAACTTGGACATTTCAGGCATGGATCTGCTCATAAAATCTCAAAAGAATGTTAAAAATGCAAAGTCATCAAATGGAAGGAAATCTTCCTAGTGATAACTGAGAAGATCTTTCTCATAAAATGAGATCTTTCTCATTAAGTGTGGAAAGAATGTTGAAAATACAAAGTCATCAAATGGTAGAAAATCTTCTTGGTAGATAAATAACCCTGGGGAAGAAGGATGTCAAGTGGCTGTTGAGCAGCACTCCAACCCTAGATCCATCAAGATGTCCTGGACCATGTTTGTTTTCATATGAACTTTAGTGACTTGAATAGAGAAGACCTTCATCTGTTGGAATGAAGCATGTCTTTTACTTTACTGTCACTTAATGTAATTTTTTCTCTAATTTATGTTGCAAAGATGATTTTCTACAATCCATCACTAACCCCACAAGAACACCAGAACCAAAACATTGATCTTTAACAAGAACTTCAAATATATTCCTATTGCTTAGACTCAGCAATGTCCTAAAGCAGCTGGACACTGTAGATTTAAGCAGACATAACGCAAACAGGAGTAAATAGTGCATTATTTCGGGACTATTTCTAGTCGTGGATTAATACACAGTTCTGATAGCATGGCCTTTTCATGAACTTGGACTTGGACTTGAACTTGGATTTCAGCCATAGATCTGCTCACAAAATTTCAAAAGAATGTCCAGAGGAAGAATGACGTCAAGTAGCTGTTAAACTGCAGTCCTGAACCATGTTTGATTTCATATATACTGTATTGACTTGAAAGGGAAAGACCTTCCTCTGTTGGAATGAAGCTTGTCTTTTACTTTACAGCCACCTGATGTCATTTCTCTCCAGCTTAAATATCACAAAGTTGATTTCCAATGAGTTGTTTTTTTCACCATTCTTCCCTAACAAATTTGATGAGTGGAACTGAAACTAAAATTTCCAAGTTGCAAAAAGACAGTCACAGTGAATATTTACAGCATCAGTGACAGACATTTACTCAAAATAAAGTATATGGTAGTGGTCTTGGTAATGTTTTTGTGTAATGCTTAACAGCCCTAGATGGTGAGCATGGTGAATATCACACCTGCTTTACATGGTAACATCATTTTGAGCCTCTGCTGTTAGTATTTAGCTCTGTGCTTAAGTACAACCTCACAGAGCCGCTGGCAGGACTGCAAACTTTCAGTCTTTCCAAAAGCTTTCGGACACTAATGGAGCTCTGTAGCTGAGAGGAAAAAGATATATCAGTCTTTGGATACACAGTCCATACTTGTTAGCAGTGCTCATTGCTGGCTTTGGTTTTCTCATTCCTTTACAATTATAACAAGATCACAACATTCACTTTGGACTACTCACTTTCCCTCCTAACGTCAAAGAAAAGCGAGAGAAAAAAAACCCAGTTGCACAAACTGAAAGGAGAGATGAGATTCAGCTGGAGGCGCTCGGCAAAGTGCAGGAGGGCGGGAGAGAAGATGGGGAGGTAGAGAGCCAGTGAACAAGAAAAGAAATCTTCAAGAAGACAAGCAGCAGGAGCGAAGGAGCGGGAGGGGGATGGAGGGAGGGAAACAGGAGGGGGAGAAAGGCAAGAAAATGGGGAGCTGGCCACTAAAACAGAATTGTGTCCCTGTGGACGGCTCAGCGAAGATGCATGCGTGTGATGGCATGACATATCAGCGCCGCGTCTGCTCCGTTTGCCGCTCAGCTGGGTTGCCATAGCGACCAGCACATCCTCGCTTCTTCCCTTTATGCATCCCTCTGTCTCTTTTACTCTCTATTTCCATCCCTCCCCCACCCTCGCCCTCCCTCCACCTAACTCTGACTTACATAAACCTCTTCTTTGTGCGAGCGCAGAAACACTCTGGAGGTTGAGTGCATCGAAGTCTCCTTGAAAATGTGATATCAGCTTCATCGCTTCTCTCACTCTTTCTCACATAGGCCTATGCCCACACTCAAAATGTCTCCTGGCTCGTTGCCAGCGTTTCCCTTTAGCTGGTAAAATAAAGGCGTGAAGGATTCAGGAAGGATACGGGAAGTCGGCCGGTGAAAGAAGCCTGCTTAGCATGTAGAGAGCGTCCCCGACACCTCCATTCACTTTACACTCGCTCATCTGTGTGTGTGTTGATCTCAAGTCCAATGTATGACAAAGAAAGTGGGGAGATGCAGTTAATTGTTTTGTCGGTTGTTAATTAAAGTTGTTTCACCCACTTTTGCAGTGAGATCACATCAGCGCAGCATGTTACACACTCATTCTGAAATGTGGTTTTATGCTGAGTGAAAATGTTTCTGTGGTCATTTAGATTTTAAGCAAGTTTTATGACCAGAGGGTGATCGAAACCTTTGAGTGTCTGGCGTATTGGCAGGTCAATGGCAACAAAAAAAGAAGGCTTTCTTTCTGAAACACAGCTGTAAATGGGAACCTTAGAAAAGTGAAATATGTGAATGGATTTCATTGAAATTTTTGTTCAGAAATTCATGACCACTAGAAAATGAATCCCAATGTTTTGGTATCTTGGTCTTTTGACATCACCCATTTTGAATCCTTGAGTTTGACATTTGGTTGTCATCATGTTGGTCTTAAAGCATGAGCAAATGGTGGATCTAACTAGAAAACTTGAGGACACTATTCACAGTGGTACAGTAGACACCTGTCAATTACAAGGTAGCCCCACCCTTAAATATAACCTGCTTTATTGTCTATTCTGATCTTAATGGGACCATCATTTACATAATGAACTTCATTCAGTATTCAGGAAGTCTCAAAAATAGCAGCTGAGTTCACAAACTCATCTGGAAAATGTTTAGTGGGATAACAAATCAAGGGAAAAGTTGGGTCCTTTTCTCATAGACTTACATACGATCTGACTTTTTTCTGCAACCAGAGGAGATGCCCCCTGCTGGAAATTAGAAAAAATGCAAGTTTAAGGCACTTCCATGTAGGTTTATCTTTTCATATGCCAGAACTTTTATATACAGGTCCTCTGAAGTAATGACTGATGAGCTGAATGTCTTGGCTGCATTCTGCTAAGGTAGTATAAATGCTAATTAGCATATTAGCTTGTTAACACATTACTTGCAATTGTCAGCATTTAGAGCACTTCTTATGCTTACTAAATGTCACACCTTCAAAAGTTAACAACCATGCAAGCGTGCATTGTATTTAATCTTAAAGCTGAAAAATAGCTGAAAAAATAGCCACCATACAGAATATTTTGACTGAGGTTGCATTATGACTTTTTCTGAATCTTTTTTTTTTTTAGGTTTTTATGTTCCACACATTTTGCTTCTTGTTTTTTTTTTGCCAAACGTGACTTGAGATGGTTGAAACTGTTCTCATTATGACTGGAAGCAGGGGGAAACATCTACCCCCCACTCTGTCTCAATATCAAAAGTACACCAAACAACAGTTCACTCTAAACATGATGTATATCTTATGAAACACAGCAAGTGTAACTATTTCTTGATGAGTAACAGTTTATTCGTCCACCCAGGAATTCTGTGCAGCATCTCTGCTGGTTGCCTGGCAACCTCACGCTGAACACTGACTGCAGCCAGCTGTTGTTCATCTAGAAATAATTACGGCATGTAACTTCCCATGAAACTGCATTTTGTGTTTAGTAGTGAGCTTTAGAGGTGTTCAAAGTCATGTTTTCTAGGTAGCAGAGCCAAATTCATCATTAATCACTGTTTCCAACCTTTATGCTAAGCAAGCTAAACAGCTCATGGCTGTATCTCAGATATTAGAGTCTTATCGATCTGCTCATCTAACTCTGCTCAGCTAAGCCGAATGAGCAAAATGAAACCATTTTTTAAAACTCATACATCAGGTGGATAGTCAGCAAAAATCTCTTCAAATATATCTCTAAAACCAGAAATAAACCTTATAACTGGAATGTTTTAATACATTCTCTGGTCACAAACACAACATACAGCTTCACATTTTTCCACTCATGTGACAGTGAGGCAGCGTCGCTCAGCACCATTACGGTCTCATTAAGTGGTAAAATATATTTGCCATTTTACACGCCAAACAGTCTGTAGACAAAGCCATCTGCCTCCGATGTCGATGTCCCCGGGCAGACGCCGTACTCTGCCAAACGGCTACGAAGGGACTCTGGGACTCAGATGGCCTCTGTGTGTGTGTTTTTGTGTGTGTGTCCACACATGTGCCCATAATGTATATCCACACATGGATGCCCTTATGTATTGTGTTAGATCTTATAAATGTAAATGTCTTTTCTGACCATGTATGTTTGACAGAGACTATGCGTGACACTGAGTGTGTTTCTACTCAGAAAATCACCTCAGGCTGTTTTTTCTTTTTCGCTTTCTATTTTCAGACACACAAAGTGATGACATTATAGTTTTTGAATAAAGCGTCACTCAAAACCTGCAGCCGACTAATGCTCCCGTGGTAGATGACTTCACAATAACTATAAAGATTTATGTAACGTGCAACATGTTGTGAGATATTTGAAGGTCTTTTTTTGTTTTTATGAATAGCTTTTTTAGATTCCACCCCAAAGCAATTAAAGATAATCAGAAGCAGAGGGCAAATCCTGAACATTCATAGACACACTGAGGCATTCAAAGCATGCTTGACTGTTAAATAGTGCTTAAAAGCCAGATGTATGAATGATACCTGCTATAAACTAAAACTGACATGCTTACACACAATGCTCTGTGGGATCATTGAGATGTGGTTTTAACACACTAACCATGCCATCTTTTGTTTCTCTGTTTTCTTCCCTTTCTGCTCTTACCTCATTTTATTTCACACCTTTTATCTTTTCGTTCTCCATCCTTTCCCCCCGCGACATCTCCATATCTCAAAACCTTTCCTCTGTCATTTATCATTTTGTTCTGCTCTGTTTCCTTCCTGTGACCTCCATTTTCCTCTTCATATTTCTTTTCACCTGGCTCTATTTTTCATTTCAACCTGTCCTCTACACCCTTTCCTCTTTCTCTGTCTCAGATGTAACGTCCAGGATTACATCTGGCACAAGGGTGCCCGCTGTGAGTCGGTGGTGACTGAGTTCCAGGTGATGTGTCTGGCCGTGGGCGCCTCGGCTCTGGTGGTCCTGCTGCTCTTCATGATCATCGTCTGCTTCGCCAAGAAACTCCACGTGCTCAAGACGGAGAATAAGAAGTTGCGCAAGCGCAGGTGAGGCTCCATCCAGACTCTGAGCTGTTGGTTCAAGAGCTTTTTCCAGGTTTTGTTTAAGAAATAGTCTGAAATTTTTTTCACTTTCTTGCTGAGAATTAGTTGAGAAAATTAATACCACTCGTGTCTGTGTGTTAAATATGAAACTGGCAACAGATAGTTAGCTTAGCTTAGCACAAAGACTAGCATCTAAGTAGGTAACACAGTCTGCCCACCACTGCCTTTAAAACACACACAAGTTATTATCCTATAAGTAGTTTTTTTTTCATGTTTATAGTAATTTTCTGCTGCAAAACCATTTTTTCCCAATTTTTACTTTGCATATTAAATAATTAAGATGCAAAGTGTAAATTACTGAGCTGATAAGGTGCTAGTTGGCAGATTTTCAGATTTGTTCTCCTATTTCTACCTGCTAATGGTAATTTCACATTTACTGTACAGTGGTCCTGGGTGATAAAATAATAGCCACATCTACTAACATACAGACACTTAATTGATAGCAATAAGAAAATTGCTTTATGGAATGTTCTTTTGTTTTACTAAAATGTATCACATACAAACTGCTATGAAGGCACATTAACAAATATGCAAACTTTAATTGCATGAACAAACCTCAAGTGTGCACCTTCCCTGGCTCATAAACAGGGTATCATACTTTGATAATGGAGCCCCTTCACCCTCCATCGCTCTCCTAGTCGCATCCGTGCAGGTCTCCCAAGGCCTGCTAGTCCACGTCCACCTTGATAAATAGGCTAAAGTGGTTAAATTAAAAGTAAGGTGGTTACATTCAAATTCTGCTGGTCTTTATTCAATATACATAATTTATTTTATCACATTTTATCAATATTGACTGAAATAAAACACTCTAATTGTGACAAAATTTTCAGTTACATCGCCCAGCTCTACTGTACAGACATGAGGGTTGTATTGATCATAGTGCATCATCTTGCCCCAGCTCAGAAAGATATTTAACTCCAATTCACCAAGAAAAAGCATAAAAATATATTGTTATTTAGTCTGTCTTCTGGCTATCCGTAGAGCTCTCTGCTCAATAGGTAAATCTTCAGTATGGGAAAGACCTTCCTTGTCCACAAAGTAAGAAGTTTCTGTTGAAGAAATATACAAACCCAGGTGAAACTGCCTTTTTCAGATTCTCCTTTTTGTGCAGTGTATCCTGCAGGCCTCACACTCTCAATCGGTGGATTCATTTGTCGAAGTTTAAAAGATCAATCAACCAAAACTAAAAGCTGAAGCGTTTAGCGCCTTGCTCAGAGCCATTGTGATGCAGCAGATTTATTATCAGTGACCCAGCAGACACAGAGTCTCAGCTGCGGTACATTACCCCCTCATCGATGTTAAAGATTGAACCAGAAAACTGTGTTTCTTTGGCTGGAGCTGCCTCTGGGCCAAACTGCCGCCTGGGCTTGTGTTCAGGGGGAAGTTTAGAGAACAACACAGGCAGACTGGTTAATGCACAGGGAGTGAAAACAGAGGGGAGAATACGTTTTTTAGAAATAAAATCTCAATATGTCAGTGTTGTCTAGAAGTCTTAGAGAGGAGAAAGAGTTGTGAAGTTTAGAAGCAGCAATCCAGAGTAAGACTGTGGCACAAATATTTGTGCTGTGAAATCTGTTGATCAGCAGGAACTCATTGAGCCTAATGACAAAGATTTGCCTTTTTGTTCAGTTTAGGCAACTAAATGTGGAAAATAACATTCTGTAAAGTTGGTTGTCATGGTTGAAAGAAACATTAACACTGACTGTTTGTATGAGACAGAAAATGAAACGTCCTCTTTAGAGATGCTTTACATGTCACATTATCTCCTATATGAGCGTCGCATTCCTCCCATCTCCGCTTTCAACATCAAGACAGAATAATTTCAAAATGGCAGAATTCTGTGTTTTCTGTTCAGGACAGCAGCATCGGTATTACCTTCCTCAGCCCCAGGTGATAGGTAAAAAATAATGACTCTTGTGAAGCAAACTCATCTTGGTCCAATATTTCTTTCTCATCTTCTTCTTCCAATGGGTGGAGATGGAAAATTGGCTGTAGATTTCAGTCAGTCTTGTGCTGTAGAGAGCATCTTTCTTGTGAGTCACAGAACATTTGGTTTTCTCTCTAAAATGTAAATACCAGGTGACGGAATTTAAGCCTGAGGGACACATTGGCAATCTTTGTGATTATCACAGTTACAAAACATATGTTTATGGTTTCAATTACGGAAAGCAAGGTAACTGTAAAATGTTACACTTCAGGATCTGTTGACATCTGATTTCAAATGAGGAAACAGGAGGAATCTACAAGATGTTTAATGATCTGAAGAGAGGAATGTATCCAGTATTTTTGCTTAACAGTGCTTTTAATAATCCTGGAACCCTTTGAGGGGCTTGACAGTCTATTTAAGAACCACTGATCTACAGTTTAGTCAGAAGGACGCTGAAATTTAAATTGATTTTAAAGATCGTCGCTTTAATCTTATCCGGGAAAATCAGATGCTCGAAAATAAATGAGAGACGCAAACTGAGGCTAGTCTCCAATGTCTTAGAGAGAGAACAGATTAACAGATATAAGAGAAGGATATAAAGGTAAAAAAATAAATAAAATAAAGGTAAGTAGGAGGAAGAGGAGGATGAGGAGAGTCAATGAGGCAGAGGAGGCGGGGGAGGGGCTACAAAGACAGAGACAAGGACAGTCTGAGGGAGATGGGGGGGAGTCGTAGAGAAGGAATGCAGGAGGTGAGGTAGAAGGAGGAGGAAGGAGGTGGGAAGGGCAGCTGATGGCGAGCAGCCGGCAGAAAAGCCGATGACAAAACAGACGAGGGAGGCAGTGGGAAAGTCGGTGTGCACTCTCAGAGAAAGATAGGAGCAGTAAAGGGCTCTTTATGGTTTTATAATGAATGCGTGGGATCAAGCTCCAGGGACTCCCCATGTAAAGGTGCTGTTCAGACATTTTAGAAAGCAAGAAACCTGAATGGTTCTGTGTGGTTCAGATTTTTAAACACCTTTTTCTGCCTTTTATGTTATTGATTAATTGATTGATCTTTCCTTTTTTGCCAGACCGACGGGTTTACAGTCATAAAATCTTCACATTTTAGTGAATTTTGTGTTGATCAATACACTGATTAATCTACTAGTCACTGCAGCTGCGGTTACATATATGAATGCATATAGTGGGGGGAAATAGAAAAACCAAGTTAACAGTGGAATAAATTGGTATAACTTTTTATATTGTCCAGTATTAATGTAATTCCCTGTTACCTCTCTACATGTGATGCTAAAAATCAACAGAATTTTATTGATACAAAATTTGTAGTTTCCAGTTTTTGGTCACACTGTCGAGAATGTGTAAATTCATTTTTAAAGGGGGTCACCTGCAAGAAATCTCCACTAATCTTTTTGTAAATTTGAAACACAACAATCAGAACAAGTGTTCACTACATTAATTTTAAGATTTAAACAAGCAAATTCCTTTAACTTGTGGTTACAGAAAATAGGACTCTTCTGAGGCATGTCCAACAGCGAGTTTGTTGCCAGCTGATAACGCCCAGTTGGGATCGACTGAGCAGCTTGGAGGCGCAAAGTGTTTTTTCAGCTGAGGCGTTTTGGTTGCTATGATCTGCAGCAGTAGTTAAATCATTTTGCAGAATTCAGCAAGAGGAAATATCTTGATGAGTACCACCATTGGCTTTTAAAAGATTAAGTTTGGATGGTTGGATGCCGTCCTCAAGTGAGATTGGATGACAATGGCAGCCAACAGTGTTTTAGCTAAAGTTGAACATATTTCAACTCTCTGTGACCACAAAAAATGGCAAGAATGCAGTGTTCGGCACCGTATTGTAATGCTGTTGTTTTTAGAATAGTGTAAAAAAAAAAAAGGGGGG
>OMNN01084231.1:0-35461 GCA_900302755.1 Chromis chromis | reverse complement strand
CATGTGCAGAGTGTCCCCCAGTCATCAGCCCTGCCACCATTGTCAGTAGCCCCTCCTCCATAAACCCCCCCTCCACCTCCTCCTCCATTAGTGCTCCATCCTCCCGTAGTCCCTGTGCCTCAGCAGGCAGCCTGCTGGCAACAGCATCAGGTAAAGGGGCTCCTCCATACTCCATCTCCCTCCAGTTCTCCCCACTGCCTCTTTTCTTTGACTGTCTTTCCAAGTTGCTAGCCTAGCTTAGCATAGCATAGTGGTCAGGTCACAGGGAAACTGGTCTAACCACAGGAATGCAAATCAGAATAGCACATGGGTCAATTCAGTTTATGTCACTGACTCTGTCCCTCAACCCTAAATTACCTTGCAAGATCTGATTTCGCTCACTGCATTCTCACTCTACTCATCTCTCTTTCTCTGCCCTTAATATGTCCTCCCTCTGGGCACCTTTCGTCTCCCATGTTTTCACGTTAGCAATGTCAGTATCACTGTCAACAGCGGACATTGACAACATGTCGCTATCATATGCCTGACTGTTGTTCAGAGACTAGAGGTTAGCAGAAGGAGAATTTCAGGGTGAACTGACTTTGAACTAAGGCAGACCAGAGCCCCTTGGTGCTCTTGTGCATTCAGATTGATTACTTCCTACCAGTAACCCCTATCCTCTCTGAAGCTGATGCCAGAGGCTGCTCTCTCCTTCCCTTCCCCTTTTCCATCCTCCAGTAGCATGCCATGACCACTCTTCCACTTCCTGCACTCCGTCCTGTTTCCGCTTCCATTAACTTGTCCCACTGACCATCCGTCACTGACAGCACTCTGTATGTAATTTATTCTTTTTGATATAAATGTTAGCATTTATATTCACCTCTTAATGTGCTTTGTGTGCTATGGTTGGTTGCACTGTGTAGTGTGATTAAAGGTGAATCCAGTTTATTACAACCTGGGTGTTATTTCAGTAGTTTGGGCCATTATTTCTACATTTAAACCCTGTCTGATTGACTGCTAATGTCTGTTGCCTTCTTAAACTTTTTCAGTAGTATGAGTGGTGATTCCAGGTATATCTGAAAGAAATGGTGGCAAAAGCTATAAAAACTAGACCCAAGTTATAATACACTGGAATTATCCTTAAATATACCAGTGAAATGTACCAAAATATGTTTGCACTTTTGAAAGTTGTCTTCTTTGCATGTAGATGTATCCTGTTTTATAATTGTATAGCTTTTCTCTCTCTATTCATTTTAACAAGTGTTTGTCAAAAACAAAAGACATAAAATCACTTCCAAAACAAATCACTAAGAATGTCGCAATCTACTGAAAAAGTTGACCATGTTTTTCTAGTCTTCTAGAAAAAGTACAAGATCTGCTGATCAGATCTGCTGATGTGGCCATCAATACAAAAATAGACCACAGAAGGCTGACAGAAGTTTACGTCTTAAAGTGCCCTCTAAGACGTATTAGCTGACATTTAAAAGTTCATATGTACGTCTATGTAAGACAAACATAATGATGTCTTTGTTACTGGACACAAAAACACAGTGTTAACAGCAGTGTTGCCAGCCTTTCCCAAACCCTTGCATTTGATTGCAGCATCTTGCAAATCTGATAAAACTGTGGAGTGGTGTGGAGGAAATTCTGCTACCTCCCAGACGTATATATCACAATTTTAAGCCAGGCCACGAGCCCACCTGTCACTAGCCACATATGTTTTTGTAGCCTTTGTACTTACTCTACCTATTTCCCTCCACAACCACCCACTCAGACGGAAATTGTAACCTGCCATAATCCTGTCCTTGAGATTCGTTGCTGTGCTTTTTTTCCTTCTTACTCTTGTTTTTTTTTTTACTTTCTTTCTTCTTGTCTATGAAACAAATTTCAGCAGGGAATTCCCTTCTCTGTTCTTCTCTAGCTCATTTTTAACCTTCACCGTAAAAAATGCTTCAAAGTATTGTTGCCTCTTGATAGGCCCAGACCTTAGGTAGTAGTTGTAGCACAGTTGTTGGGTTTAGTAATTAGATCTTTTTTTCTGTTCTTTGCTTTTTCTGTTTGTTCTGCTTAATTATTTAAAATAATGTATAATTTCAACAGTATCCCACTAAATGATGTGTGTATTTGTACGTGTCCTCTATGTGAATGCTGTGGATGACTGATTGTACTCAAAGATGAGTGCTATCTGTCATCTTGCTGCTGTATTAATCTGATGTGATGACAGGCTCTTTTGTCCAGGCTGCAGCATGCTTCCCCAGCTGATCAAATTACAGACATGATTTAGAGGATTTATGTGGTCTGAGAAACCTTTGCTACCTTTGCAAGGAAAAAAGTTCACAATAACAGATTTGACCACCTCCTAAACTCTGTTGAAATCCCCCCAATAGGTTGGACTTTATAACCTTGTGTTACGCAGCAAAGCGTTGTTTGACCTAATATTCATTTGAAGTTCAAGTATTCAAAGATACATGAGGGAGACATGAATATAATACTTTGGTTTAATAGTCATCAGCAACATGGCATTATGGGTGTAAACTTTTAGTTGAAAGTTAAAAGCAGCGGTATCTTCAATTAAAATGCTTTTCTATATTTAAAAAGATATTTAAGCCAATCATGAGTTTTAAGAGGTTGAATGAGAAGGTAACAGGGACTGTATTTTATGTATTAGAGTTTTGGTTAAATAAAATTGTCTAGCAGAAGAGATAATCTCACACTTTGAGCGAGAGTGAAGTGCAGCCTTTAAGCCACAGTTTCCTCCTAAAGCCAATCCAAATCCTTACTATGTCACTTTACCTGTTTACCTGTTTCTCCCCTAATCCTCACATAATCCTGTTGATTCATAACATAAAAACGGCCACATGGGAGTTTTGTTGAAGCAGCTTCCAGTGAGAAAAACAGAGGCCAAATGGATGCCTTCTTTTAAAGGGTTAATGTTTGATTTCTGTGGTGCTCTGCTGACTAACCAAGCAGTAAGCAATTCTACACACGCACTCTTTGATGTTCAGTCTAGTCAATTTCTTGGTGGAAGGTAAGTCATTTGAAATTAGACATGTATAAGAGGCTGCAATATAAATTTTACATCAAAGTGTGAGTGTGAAAGGTATTCAGACGGTACCAGCTGGCTGGTTTCTACAGTTAGCTTTGCAAGCTGATGTTCCAAGGAGTCAGAGTTGGCCTCACTAGCATGTAGTAGTTTCAATTTGACTGGAAGGCTTTGTTAGAGTTGGCTAACAAAGTGCTTTGTTGCTAGTAAGCTAATATTTTTGACTATCTTTGACGCTTTGTTTTTACTTCAATGTCTAAGTTGTAAAAAACATTCTTTACATACAGTATATTGTGTTTTGTCACCTTTTTAGCTACATGATGTTTACATTGAGTCAAAAACCCCATTACAAATTATTCTGTGTATCTTACATTCATTTTATTTATGTTACTTCAAATTCACCCTGCCATTGTTGGTATTTCTCAGAATAAAAATAAGTGGGTTTGAACAATGTTTGGCTGCACAACATGAGCCTGTACTCACTGGCCTGGTAATGCTGATTTAATACATCCACTGCTTATATTTCTACCTTGGAATTGTTAAACTACTTCATTCCCCCATGTTGGTCATAGCAGCTGCTGTGACAAAAGAGTCTGTACTGCTGAATGTGTGAAACTCAGATGTGCTCTCCCTCCCTTCCACCTTCTTCCACCTTTGCTCTCCGACGTTCAGCACTTCTAGTTGCTTCCTCTCCCTCCTGCTCTTCCTCCTCCTTAGTTTAACCTGTGCTGCTCCTGCTCCTCCTTCCCCTGCAGGCTGGTGTCCCTCCGTAGTCTCCTCTCTAAGCGGCGGTGGGCCTGCTGCCCTGGACGGCGGGCGCCCCCTGCTCCTCCAAGCTGCTTCCCAGGGAAATGTCACTTTATTGTCAATGCTGCTTAACCAACCAGACCCGACCACCATTACCACCACCACCACCACCACCACGTCCATCAACACAACCTCTACCACCAACATCACCTCTACCACCACCATGGAGAACAAGCTCGATCATCTTGACCAAGACCTCAACCTCAACCAAACCTCTGCCTTGTTTGCTGCTGCTCAGAACGGACACACAGGTCAGTGAAATTGGATTCATCAATACCAGTGTCTTTAAAGCCTTCAATACTTGGATTTTTCCTTGACTGAATGTGGCATTTTTAGACTTGGTATATTTAAATCTGACGAACTTCAGGCCTACAGAAATGAAATAAATTAAAGAGTAACTTTGCCCGTTGGGAATGTAAACTAAATTTGTGGTTTCAGTCAGTGGTTGGCTGGTTGATTGATTTCAAAGAGTAGTGTTCAAGGAACGCCCAGAGGCCTATTGATTTGTATTGATCGATAAACAGAAGGTGATACACTAAAATACCAACAAAAGGTTCACACAGGATCAATTGTTCAGTGAGCATGGCTGAAAACTGGGACACACAGGATCACGAGACACCATTGTAACCATTATTACAAAGTCAATCCACATATTACAAAGTAAAATTTAAAATCTGTACACACACATAGTTGAAATGTGTATTATTCCCATACATTTTCTTTTTTGCTTTATATTAAAAGAAAACAGAAGAGGAAAATGAATGCTTTAAATAGTTGTTCTCATTTGTATTTGACGTGTTTTACATATTTATATCTGTGTATAGCAAATAATTAATTTTAAATAACTTCTACATCATCAGTTATTTACTGAGTATGGTATGTGCTTTCACAAACACACATGCTCTCTTAGTTGAGTTCGCCGTCAAAGGTGCCATTAGATGGAATTAAACTACACCAACAAACTCTATAATACACCTGCCATCACAGAGTTGCATTTTAACAAAGCCCTAGGACTATGTAGAGCTGCATACTTATGAAGCATAGCATTTCCGAGGGAGAGCCAGTTGCTCAATTGACTTTCCATTAAATGAAGAGCAGAAACAATGTTTACTTTAACAAGACACTGTAGAGGCATGCCATATGACTTGACAAATGACATTTTCCTGTTTTAGCATTGCGTTGCTGCCCTGTTCCAGAGCAGCTTAGTGAGTGACCCAGGATTGAATGTCATGTGAAGGAAACCATCAGAGGGAATATGACATAGTTGTTCCAGAGATTAAATCTAATATTTCTGTTGTGAGACAGACTCTAACCACAGAACCTCCCTGCCACCTGCAACTAATGCTTTCTGCAGAAACATTGTCAGAGATTGTCATTTCACCTAAAATTAAACATGATTTTAAGCATTTGTTGGCCTTAAGTGAAAAGAGAATGAGATGCTAATGCTCAGGTTGTGCTCAGGCGGAATACAAGATTTCCTTTCCTATTATGCAGTTTGAATTGTTTAGTGTGAGCAAAGAAATACACAGTCTAAGATCCTTTTGTTAGATGAAACATCATTTGTTAGGTTATGTACCGTAACTGATGGGACAAAAGCTGTAAAAAGGTCACTGTTAAAAGATCATAAGGTGAATTGTTTGCAAACATGTAGTTTCACGCACATTAGGTATGGTGGTATGATTTATTGTGGTTGTTCTAGTCAATCTTGTTTTAGTTGCTTTGGTCTGTTCTAAGGGTGATATCTGGCTGGTGTTTTCAGCAGCTCTTTGCTGACTCTGTCTGCTGTTGCTGCTGAGCTAGTCTCAATTAACCAGCACATTCTGTAGAACATAATAGTCTGGCTGAACCTCAATATCATTTGCTTAAAGGGGAAAAAAACCCAAACCAATCACAATCATCTTGGGTGAAGCAATGAGAACGATACAAAGGACGGTCTGGGCGTTTCATTAAAATAGTGACGGCTGTGATTAAAATGAATCATCCACCGACAAGAACTGGCAGGTGTGCTTTTCTGCATGATCCAAATCGTCAGCAAAACCTGAAATTTTCAGAGTGACAGGTTGTTGCCTGGAGGTGGTAATTGTTTTCTGTAGTGAAGTGGATTTTTGAAAATGGTAACACACAAATAGCTAAAGCAGCAAACAAAGCTGTCTGACATGATTGGCCAATGGTAGGGTAATACCTGCAGCCTACATGTAGTGACTTAGACTAGTGCTGAGCAGGTGGTATACTGTGGCTTTATCAGTCTTTTTATAGCTGCCTGCTGCAGCCGAACTATAAGAACGATGAAAGCAAGAACCAAAACAGTAAAGGGAGAGAAAACTATGAGCTGAAAGATTGTAAGGGAAATTGCAGAGTCAGGTTATGTTTCTCTGTCAGTTTGTCACTGAGAGTGAGCCCTTACTCATGCAAGTAATAATGTAAACCACTGTTAATAATATAATATTGATTGGAGCAGCTTTATAACATAATTCATTGGCACAAACAGAATAACTTGCATGCTTGCCTGAAATCATTGAAACATAGCCATGTTGTGTACTTACTTTAATTATATGGTGATGTACAGTATTGTGGAGTATTGTATTTGACCACATGAAGTTGCATTACCTTTTCCCCTAGAAAACTGTACCTTTTACCTTTTCTTTCACTTATAAATGATAACAATTGACGTCGTAGAGCTAACCAATATAGAATAAAGCATAGCATTGCCACTGTGTAGCGGCTATATGAAGATGCAGTGAGAGGACAAAGACCTGGTGCAGATAAACACTTTACATGCGCTGCTGTAATGCCTGTAATTGTATGAGCTGCAGCTGATCCTATTATGTTGGCTGCCATTTAATGAGAATGTGAGCCTGTCATGTCAGGGCTGTAACCTCAGCACGGACGACATGCTCATTCAGCTGATACGCACACGTACAGAAAATTACCCATGCTGGTGCTGTGCATACAATCACACACACAGAGTAATTAATGCATGCAGACCCTTGCCGAACCCACACACACATGGTGGTCCATCAGGATGTGCTTCCCTGCTGAGATGTTTAGTTACACTCTGTTGTCAGATGAGAAGCATTGATCCGTGAACATGACTAATGCAGCTGAAGGACAGCTGTACTGAAGGCTTAAAGGTGGGCAGCTCAGAGAGGACACACACTCTCACAACTACACAAACACACCCAAGAGTTTGCCCTCTGATTTGATGTGATCGTCTGAGTCCTGTTTACCTCTCCTCCTTCACTCTTTTGATATACAAACTGTACATTTCTAAAACCGTAGACACGTGTTGATATGTTTAAACCACACGTAGATGGTTCAGTATTCAATGTGTAAACATGAAATACCGTAGAACACCAGACTCTTACTACTGAGACTGTGTGTCTTGTTTTTCTAGTATAGTACCTGATGTGCTGTACAGTGTTTGTCTAGTGCATGTGTACAAAAATAGTTTCACATATTCCACATATAAATACCAGCAACACAGAGTTGAAGTCCTGCCCCAGTTCTGGCTCCACATTAGTTCCACTTGGTCTCAGTGTTCAGTGTAATTTCTCATAAAAGGTTTCTTTTCAGTCTTTTTCAAAAGCTGGGACATTTTAATGGGCTTTTCTGTCTTTATTCTAAGATAAATGAGTACTGTACTATTGTGCTGGAGAGTAACATTTGAATGAACTGTCACTTTAACCAAGATAAAAGACCACCACTGTGTTTACGACTCATGGGAAATGTAGTAATGGAATGCCCAGACAGTCACTGTTGTTGTGGAATTAGGAGGTGCTTGTTTACTTCAGACTAATGGACAGAAAAAGGCAACTGTTCAGAAGAAGTGGTGAAAGAAGCCCCCTATGAGCTTTGGCTTAACAAGGCAGGACTGTATCTATTAATCACTGAAGTAACTTTACAACAAAATTAAAAATTGAATAATGGCCAAGTGATTCATAAAAGGCCCTCTCACAAATTGACTCCCATGTTTCTTTCGGCTACATATCATACCTACTACACTACTTTCATTACCCAAGGCAACTGCATTAAGTGGTTGCTCTGCTCTGCTATGTAAAGGTGTCTGTGGTCACTCACTTTGAGATTTTGTTTGTTTGTTTTAGGCTGTAATTATTGTATTTTGTTACAGATATTCATTTATGTTCCACGCTGTACAGCAGTAGGCTGCTACATGATCATCCCTCTCTCTCTCTTTGTCATACTTTCTGTCAGATTGTGTGAAGCTGCTGCTGTCTTCGGGATCGCCTGCTGATGTTTCCGATGAAAATGGATTCACACCTTTACACTTTGCTGCCGCCCACGGCCACAGCAGGTAAGCCCACATGGCTCTAAGCATTTATGCATTCTAGCGAGGGATGCTGCACCCCTGTGTTATATCACTTACATATCAAATTATTGAGCATTGTATCAGTTTACTGTAATTGCATTGCTTCTAAGTTGAACAGTAGGATATTTGCTCTTTTCAGTGCTTTGTATGTCCACCTTTATTTTTCATGGCAGAGTCAATCTTCCTCGGCATGCAGGATGCAGAATGTTTGGAGGGATGTTTGGTCATTCTTCAGAGCTTATTTTTGTCAGCTGCTCTTTGCTGGAGGGGTTGTGTTGCTCTTGTGTTCTTTGTTGTTGTGGTTGTCTTTAAAATCCCCTAAAGGTGTTCCATTAGATTGAAGTTAGGCAACGTACTTGCCATGGTCATAGTTTTCACTTTTTTCTTCTTTAGAAACTCTTGTTTGATTTTCGCAGTGTGTTTTGGACTGTTATCATGCTGGGATAGTTCTCTTCTGCCAAGCCTCTGCAAACTGGGAGTCATCTTGTCAGCCAGTATTTTCGTATATCGACACACACTCACAGTGCCGTCTATACATGTCATCTACCCAGTTTTGCTTCTATAGCCCCGTATCATCACACCTTCACCTCTGTGCCTCACTGTCAGACTTCACTGTGGCAGCCTTAGCCAATGGTTCATGTCAAACGTGTTGGACATGTCACACAAATTTATTTGGACCATCATCTGACGAGTCTCACAATCTTCACAAGGCCTCTTTTCATCTTCTTTAGCAGAGTTTGATCTTATGCAGTGTCACAGAAACGGATTTCCTTTGATGACCCCTGTGCAGATCTGTCTGCCTGTTTTGACCAGCTGTTGGTTGGTTGCTGATCTTCCTGTATCATTTTCATTTTTTTTTATAAAGTTTCACAGTCCAATTTTTCAGTTCCTCAAGTAATTATTTTCCATGTGGACCCATGCAGACATGCAGACAGACACAGGCCAAAGGTCCAAAACTGAGAATGGTCTGGCGTTTACAGGTGTGCCAGCCATAATTGGAAATCACAGGTGTACTCAGTTTAGTTTCAGTGATCACAGATTTGTTAACTTTAATCACTTTTGTTGCATTGAGTTTCTATACTAGGGCCTGTATTTCCAATATTGTCTCTAAAAAGTATTTGTGTTTGATAGTTCATACGTTGAACCAACCAGCAATGTGAAATTATTTTACATTCAAATGATATTTCACAGGGGTGTACTCATTTTTGTTTTGTACTGTATGTAATCTATAAAATGTCAGATTAGTTAAAACTGTGAAAGTGGCCATTTTCAGTTTCCAAGCTGACTACCTTCAGATTGCTCCTTTAGTTTGACCAGCTGTCTAGAACTCTGTGGTTAAGTGTTAAATGTTGTCTAAGTGCCCAAGTGCTGCTTTAACTTCTTTTTTTATCCTGTGTGTCACACCGGTCCCTGAAATCTAAGCAAACATTAATCTGTGTGTCGTCAGTTGATGACTCATTACACATATTTTGCTGGAAGACAAGCGCATCTGGAAGCTCCAATGTGTGAAATATGACCGCTAGGCCGATGCTGGTAACCACGTTGGGTTTCAGTGCCAGAAGCAATACCAGCGTGTCTGCTCAGTACTGTCACCACACCAGTTTCAACTGGTAGCTGTAAGCAGTATAGTATAAACTGTCAAGTTGAGACGGGCTTTGCCTTCTAAAATAAACCCAGTTCAGAACTTCGACTGTGCAATTAATGTTTGCTGCTTCATTTCCTCTCTCAGTTTCTCCTCCTCAAACATTACCAGACCACTCAGTATTAATTATTAAAGATGAGGGAAACATCTGCTCCTACACTACATACACTGTCAGTTCTGATCACTCGTATTGATCTTGATGTATTGCCAGGATGAATCCCCAGCTTACAGCCAGACTGTCAGCCACAGTGGAGTGAGCGTGCTTGCCAAAAAACACGATGCCCAGGACCAGCTGGGGAATGTGCAGTGTTGTAATATCTGATCACCACGTTATTTATAGAGTGGGATATCCAAAAGGCATGCTGATATAGAGGCACACATGCACTGCGAGTTTATTTTATGGTGCTAACTGGTTTTTCTGTGGCTGTGACTCAGTGGTCGTAAAGTCATTCTGCTTCACGACTGGTGGAGGACTGAATGATGTCTTCTCTTGTCTCTGAACAGGTGGTATTGTATAACGGGTAATAAGAACTGTAAATAATTACTAAAAGCTAAATATTTAATATGCTTACCAGAAAGAAGGTCAAATAACATAATCCATGTTCAGTTTTTAAAAAAAAAACTCGTATGTAAACTGATTTAGCAGGCTGTGTAAATGGTCCAGTGTCATTTTTATCTTTAATCTTTTCTCAATTCTGATTTTCGCTTTTTATTTTAGTCAAATAAAATCCCAAAATAATAAGTGGGAAGAGATGTGTAAGCTGCCATATAATGATGAGTTACACCTACCCCTCCTAAAAAACAAAGATCTATATATCATCATGTCTCACTGAGCTCACCCCCCTCCTGCTTCTACTTCTCTGTTTCTATGTATTTTTGAATTTGTATGTCGGCGCATACGTGGCACTGACATTGCCCTTCTCCCTCTAGCTGTGTGGAGGAGCTGCTGACTGCAGGAGCTGCTGTGGACTCGGTGGCGGCGGGGGGACAGACCTCCCTCTTCCTGGCCTGTGAGGCAGGAAGGATGGACTGTGCCCAGGTCCTGCTGAGTGCCGGAGCCGATCGCTCTCTCATCACGGCGGTAGGTCTTTCTCCACCGTACTGGCCATTGGCTGAACGTGTGCTTTTGTCAAAACTTGTTCATCACATTTGTAGATATTTTTTTTTGTTTGCAGGTTTGAATTGATTTGAGGGTTACAAAGCCTTCTGCATGCAGCTTTTTCCATTAAGTAGTCAGTAATGTATGATTCCTTTAATGTTCCATTGGATAAGTTGGGTATTGGGCTTTTAATTTGTACAATTACACTGATTTTTCTTGTTTATTATTCAAAGAAATCACACATTACATTTCTAGATTTTATGTTAATTTTAATTGAAAACACCCAGACCATATATTAAGTAAAATACAACAGATTGTAACTCCTTCATAAAAGCCAACACAGTCACCCTTGTTTCCTCATTTTCCCTTTCATTTCTCACATCTCGTCACTCATTGCTAACACTCTTCGTAGTTTCACACTTAGCCTGCTTCACATAAAGGACTCTCTGGGGTTTGGGGGGTCTGACTGGTGTGAGCCCATTGATATATGGGCTTCCTGAGTCTCCATGGTAACCATAGGAGCCTGTTAGTTGCCGTGGCAGCATGTGATGAACCCCTATTTTAGTTACCTGCTTTGTTCTACATTTAGCCTGGCTTCCCTGCTGAGCCAGAGAGCTGCCAGAGTCTCTATAGCATATCCAACCTCTTCAGCGCAGAGGTATTTTTAGCCCCACAGAATATGTTGGCCAGTGTGTTGGGTCAAACGTAATGATTTAACGCAAAGGCGGAGTTCTAAACTGGGTTAAGAGTACAGTCTGAATGTGGGGTACAGTCACAGCTTGTTTTTGCCTGTCTTTGTTGTTGTTGTTTTTTTAAATCCTGAGATTAAAAAGTTTGAAGACTGTAGAATAACTGATGAAAACATACCATGGTATAATAATGTATAAACCACGCTAGAACTACAACCAGCTTTGGCACAGTTTTGCCCTAAAAACACATTGTTCTTTGTAAACTGCGTTGATCCTCACAACTCGTCTGTTGATTGGAGGCAGGAAATGCTCATAATGATTTGTTCTCATCAAGGATTCTCTGTAAAAATCAGCATAAAGTGATTTTGTGAGAGCTTGAATGAATGAATTATAGCTGAAACAATTAGCTGATTACCTTATTAACTGACAGAATATTAATCAGTAATGATTCTGTTGCTATTCTAGTGCACTGAATGACATTAAAAACAAGACACTTCTGTCATTTTGTTCTCTGTATGCACTTCTAATTGTCATTTTTCAGTAATATAGTCAGCTGTGAAGTTTTTGGTCATTTATACTCCATATGGAAAATAATTGGCAGATGAATCAGTAAGGAAAATAATTGTTAGTCGCAGTCTTAAGATGATCCAACATGGTACATAAGTTGACAGCTCTCAGCTTTTCTTGACTTCTAAACAAATCCCTGCGTTACATTTTCTCAAAGATCACAATATGACTAATGCTACACTTTGAAAAATTCAACCTGTGACTCCATAAAATGTCACTAATGGATTCTATCATTTGAAATTGAATATTAACTGTATGCAGACAAACTCACCTTTACCTCTCTGCAGGACGGCTGCACGGCCCTACATGCAGCCGTGCGCTCAGGACACGTGGATACGCTACGTCTCCTCCTCTGCCACCCAACTCGGGGTGACTCCGCTGTGACCTCTGACCCCCTCGCCACCCTGACGCTGCCTGCTGCCCTACTGAACCAGGCCAACAGTGACGGCTGGACGGCTGCACACATGGCTGCTGCCCTGGGCCTCAAGGTGAAAATAAAATATATACTCACTACAGGCCAAAAGTTTGGAAGCAACTTCAAGTTTCTGTTCACAATGCCTTTCTTAAAAACCAGTATGAATTCTATGGATTTTGGGATGTATTTACTACATGGTCAGACTTTGCTTTCATTGATAAGCACCATTTTCCTCAATTTATTTTTTAAAAGGTTTTCTTCGAAAGATGGTTTGGCCACCTCGGTCTCCAGACCTCTCTCTGATTGAGCTTGTGTGGGAAGAATTGGATCGATCAGTCAGAAAAGTGTGTCCCACGAATCGGCAGTCTCTCACTGATGACATACCTTAAAAAAGTTGTGGAATGAATGCCTCAGATATGCCATGCTGTTGTTAAAGACAGAGGAGGTTACTTTGAAGAAAGCAAAGTCTAAGCAAGAGAAACCTAAATACCTGATAATTATAGTAAAAATGTGAAACTGTGATCTTTTTTGTACAAATTTGATCTTGCTTCCACTCAATTTAACCATGTTTGTAATTCCTTCAATCTGTTATTTTCACTGGATGGGGTTGAAATTTGTACTAAACATTCACAAAACCCTATGGATACTTTGCAACTTAACAGTTTAAAAACAGCATTAAAAAAAAAAGTATATATATATACTTTTCACTGGTTGTAATATTACATTAACTGATTTTATTTCATAGGTAGGTATTTGCACTTCAAGGCTTTCTATACCTGTGTGATAGTTGCACTCAGTGGCCAATTCATAACTAACCAGGTATTTGGTTAGAGCTTAGGACTTAACATGGCCCTGTGAACTTAAGTGGGGTTTACACGTGATTTAAAAAAAATGAAAATCCATTACATGGACTGGGAGGGTTAGGTGAGTTGCTGTACAATGTCCCAGAAGCAACTGTCAGACAACCAATATAGCATTTTGTTGTGTGATCCAGCTTTTTATGTAGCTGAACGTTATCCTCAGTTGCCATGACTGAATCTCAGGTGGGATAAATTCATCTTTCATTTTTGGGGTTGCTTTCCAGTGTAGGCAGTTTTGCCAGTACTGGAATAGCAACTCTTCCTGCAGGGTTTTTCTACCACTGAGTCAGGCTTTCAATCCATCCGATGGGATGTGCATGTGCAGATACAAATACAATGTACAATATAGCCTAAACCAGTGCAAGAAGGAGGCACAGAAATCTAAATTTCTCTCAAACTGCTTGAATTATATTATGCTAAAAGGTTATTATTGAATTTTTGCTCAGTGAAGCTAAAAAATTACTGCCGGAACCAAATTGAACTCCTGCGTTTAGAACTGATCTGTTCAGCACTCCATACTATAAGGTTAAAATGTGTATTTATGTGCACTGCAGTGACTTTGTACCTACATGCCAGCTTGTACTTAGTCCACTATATCTTCCACAAATGTCCAGCCCTGCCAGTCTCCACAGTCTCAGGCTAATGGGATTGCTGACCTTGCTGGCTGGAAACGTCCCATTCAGCTTAAACGAGTGCAGGAGACACACGACTAGACTGGAGTGTCTGACTGGAATACAAATGAAGACCTCATTGATACTTACTTTCAGAACGCACAAGATATCCTTTTACAGAACATAGAGAGTGATTTTATTCAGAGTGGATACATCTCCTGTGCTTTGGGAGAAAATCTCTTCACATCGTTTATTGTTTTCTGATGTGTGTATAGGAGTGTCTGGAGGTGTTGTGCAGCCACAGGGAGCAGGACATCGAGAGGAGGGATAAGTGTAATCGCACTATTCATGACGTGGCAACTGACGACTGCAAAGATCTACTTGAAAACCTCCGTGAGTGGCTTCCTGTTGTAGTGTGTGTGTGTTTGGGTGAGCGCTGTGTGTTAAAGGAAAACATCTTGGAACCTGCTTCTGTTGTTTTATATTGGTTTCGACCCAGAGAATAACGCAAGAAACGAGACGATCATACAGGTTGTTAGCAATCAACAATCAGAACCACCTCATCTGAAGGTAAAACCCAAAGTGAGCCGCAATGTCTACAATATTTCCTCACTGCATAGGAAGACCGCACACAATCATGGTGGGGGAAGGTGGTAGAGTATGTTATCTCTTTGTTGCTGTGTTGGTTTTTTGAGGTGTCCTTGAGCAAGACACGGAACACCAAATTGCTCCCAAAGGCCTATCCTTCAAAGAGAAATGATAAAGGAAACAGTAAATTACAAGCACAACATGCAGACCTGCTTTTCAACCTGCTTTTCAGGTATTACAAAAACACAAATAGTAAATCCTGTACCCTTTTTTATTTAATTTTCTTCTGTAGTTATGACTACTTCACTACATCTTTTGCCCCTTCTCTTTCCTTTATTTTTGTCTTTTGTTCTCCCTCTCATTTCTCCTCTCCCTCCCCCAGATTCGTACCGGGTCCTGGTGCGTCTCCACTGTTCCGGTGGAGGAGAAACAGGGTCCCTGTGTCCCGTGGAGGCCCTGGAGGAGGCGAAGGGGGTCTCCAGCTACCAGGTGGTGCTGGGCAGAGTATCGGTGGACCGGTCGATGCGTTGGGCCCAGCTGAGTGCTGCCCTCAGCCACGCCTTCACCTCCCACCTCAAGATCCTCTGTGGAGAATCTCAGGCGGTCAGAGAGGAGGCGCAGCGCCCCCCGCTAGGCCTCGGTCCCACCAGTATCGCCTCCATCCTAATCGGTGAGGAAACGCTTCCTTTCATCCTGCTGTCTCCCTGTTTTTATTCATCTGTTCATGCCTTCTTTAACCCTTCGTCTTCCTTCTCCATCATTTACTCCTCTTCTTTGTCTCATCTTCCTCCTCTCCCTGCAGCTCTCACAAATTCTTTATTTTGACTTCCCTCTCTGCTGTTTCTCTGTACCGTGTTCCTACCTTCCCCTCTGATAATTCTTTCTTATGCTTTTGCTTTATTTTTCTTCCCCTCCATCTATCCTTTATCCCTCCTTTTTTTCTCACGGCCAAACTGAAAGGACAGAGAGTGAGGCTTATCCCTGTTTTCATTCTGCTGATGTGTAAGCTGCTGCTCTTAGTTCACTCTGAGCCGTTTCATGTACCTACTCAATTACTGAGGCCGACTGCACCTAAATGTGATAAAGAGTAGGATAAGGTGTAGCCTGCTGGCAGGAGTCCATGCCTCTCATTTAACTACAGGTTAAAGTTGGCAGCGTAGGCCTGTCTGTGTCGTGTAAAGTAAACACATCTCCTCAAGTTAATGCACTATAGCACACAGATGCTTATTTAAGGTCATGTAAGGTAGCCTGCAGTAGACATATTGGATGTCGTCAGCTTTGAGCCAACAGTAGCTGCAAACAACTGATGTTTTAACTGCTGAGTCAAACTTCAATTGCTTCTTAAATTGTAGAATTTTATAAAGTTGTTTTTGTTACCAGATCTGGTTTGATAATTTTAGTCAAAACTATTATGATTTTTAATTTCTCTCTGAACTGCCTGTTTCTGCTAAATGAATGCAACCTGTATCCAATACAACAGAGGCTCTATAGTCTAATGTGATACAGCTTCACATATGTTTAGCTGTTGTAAGATCCAGTGTCAGTGAGATAGCATTTGTTTGGCTGATATTTCAGAGCTTCACACATGATACTGTTGTTTTTTTTCTTTGAATTGATGAATAATTAATCTGTTGGAACATGTGGGGAGTGTATATGTTGCGTCTGTGTTTCTTTTTTCTGGTGATCAAATGTCGCTCGTGCGTGTTTTGTTCTCTCTTCAGCTACTGACTTACTTGAGGTTAGAGTTGTGTGTGTATGAGACAGCGTATGTATGTGTGTGTGTTGCAGTGTAAGTCTGCCCGAGTCCCAGACCGATACAAAAAAAAAAAACGGAAATCAATGTCCTCTGCCTCAAATGGCACAGAAAGCTGGTCTCTCTGCCACAGTCTCTCTCCTGGTTGTCTCTGGTTACATCTCTCTGTCACATGTTTAGGGGTCTCTCACACTGTTCCTGTCTTTTCTGCACAGTGCAGGAAAGAAACTGGTGTGTTTAATATGTGTTTTGGGGATGATGATGAAAGAAAGCACAGGCAGTGGAGGGATGCATAATGGATGTTGTGGGGGGAGGGAAGGAGAGAGGGAGGCGAGAAAGATGCCAATTTAGGGGAAAACGTCTGTCTTCTGTGTCAACCGGGATCAAACTGTAGACATGCAGACACTCTTTGGTGTCTGGCTTTGTGCCTGTGAGTCTGCATGCGTGTCTCATTTGCTTCAGCGTGTATATTTCTCGTTTTTCCCCGAGTGTCTGTGGGTGTAAAATGCGTGTTTCTCGGCACTGTATGCTCTCGCTGGGTGTTCGCTTGGATTCATGCATCTTTATGTTGAGCTGTTAAGCAGCAGTACAGCTCCTAACATGTTTCAGCTTGTGCTAAAACTATTAGTTATTCCGTTCATAAAATTAAGTGGCAAAAAGGCTGAAAGGTTCTGTTTTAAAGGATTGTCAGCCAGTGGATTAGTTTGTTGACTAGAAATGAATTCAGGCAAAATTCTAATTAGTCATTTATGCAAATTCTCATGCAAAAATCTCACTTGTTCAGGCTTTTGTGTAAATGTGAATTTTTGCTTGTTTTATTGTCTTCTGCGATAATGTATTGGATATTTTTGGTCTTTTAATGCCATCCAAAGGGGTCATCTTGAACCCCTTTCACCATTTTCTGACATTTTATTAGGAAACAGCAGTGAATGGATTACTTTGTCAGGCAAAATGCCAAGTATCTGCTGATTTTAGCTTCTTCATGTGAATAATTGTTCTCTGCTCAGTTTCCTAACATTTCAAACCTTATCATTGCTCAAACTGAAGCAAAATGAATATGTTGGCTTGGACCTGGAAATGATTATGGCTACTTTATATTATTTTCTCCCATATTATAGATAAGTAATAACAAAATGGCTAAATGATCACAGGTTTACCAGGTCATGAAAGTTATAGTTAACAGCAGCCCTACTTTCTACATGGCTGGTCTGGCAGCAGTGTTAGTCCCATGCTTTACCCACTGTGCATTCGAGACATCCTTCCTAACACATTTGCCGCTCCTTTATTGCTTTTGCTGTTGTTGCTGGAGTGCAAACTAGTACATTTTTTAAAAAGTTTGGTGTGAAGTTAAAAGTTCATTTTTCATAAAGTTGGGTGTCCAATTAGTGAGAAAAGCCTCAAACCTTTTCCTGAACAGTTTCTCTTGGGGTTGAAGCAAAAGTGCAGCAGTAGTTTGGTAAGTTGGCAGTTCAAATGGAGAGAGTTACAAAAGCTGTATGTCAGCACAGGGGATTTTAACCCCAAGTTTTGGAAGTATTAAGGCTTTACTGAACTGTAGAGTTCAGAGCTGACCCCCTCTTTAAAGTGCTGGTCTGAGCCATCCATCATTGAGCCTTTAGCTGAATGGTCAGCCCCTCAGTTTAACATTGACTTTTTTATTTCCCCAGTGTTACTGACCACAGAATAGTGGAGAGTTGATTCTCTTCAACTCCACAAAAGTTGGACAGCTTTTTAAAAATTATTTTTTACTGTAGATCTGTATTGAGAAAAACCTCTGCTCACATGAATATGTAACAAGAATGTACCACTTGAATAAAAATGAACACACTGCTTCACTGCTGGTATATTGAATTAACATCTGGGTTTGTTCCACATTCATCAGGTTACGCAGACTAAAACATCTTATTATGTTCACTCAGCTGGTGTTGTAACATCATTCAAGACCATTAAATTAACTTAAACCCCTTCAGTGTTTCTTGTTCTGATCCAAAGTGTACTGGATAGTACCACCATATTAGCCCACCGTGGGTTATTGTTTGCTTCTATGGTGTTGTGAGACTGGCTGGCAGCAGGCTGTGTATTAATGTTGAGGCTCACTCTTAAACATAAAGTGTGCTTGTGTGTGTAAGAAACGTGAGGATTAAAGGAAAGGAACCGGAGGCTGGTTGGTGAGTGAAATGAAGCCTAGCTAAAGGCGGCAACAATGACTAGCTCAAGTTGAGCTCTCCACATGAGCGACCAGCCTGGACGGCGTCTGTCAAAGAGGTTCTTGTTAAAGTTGTGTTGTTTGCAGTTGGTGCAAAAAGGAAAGCAAAGCTGCAGGGAGTCTGCATAGGAGTTTTGAGTAGTTACACAGGTGTAGGCTCAATCTCATTCCAATCACAGAGACGCTGTTATCAAGGAGCCATATGACGCCTGGGCCTCTGAGGTCATTGTTAAACCTTTCCCACTCCCACTCTCATATAGTGAGCCTCACGATATGAGCCTACGAACTTTGCACAGTGAGTCTTTGACTGTCAGAGTGGTAGAATTCATACTTCCAGCAGATATGTAGAGCTTGTGGAGATGCTAGTACAAATAATGTTTCATGCAAACAGCATATAAACATTATGGTAACAACATAAAGAAAAAAGATTTAGTTTTTATGCACTAAATATTTCCATCTGACAAAACAGCTCAGTAAATCTATCATGGGTGTAAGTTACTAACTGAAAGATGCAGTTTGTGTCTAAAGCTCTGCTGCCTGGTCCACTTGTTCAGGGCAGCAGCTCTGTTAACCACAAACCTGACATCTGACATCCAGGCCCCACGCAGCCAATGCTTATTTCATCCTTGTTGCAATTTTCACTTGTATGATCTTTCAGGCAAAATGCTGTTTGCAGACGGCAATGGTCAGACTTATGTAGAGCTTTGTTGTCCAGCTGGACCTTTTCTTTTCTAGCTTTTCATACAGCTCTGGCATGATAACATGAGAAAAACAGGCGTGTAATGATGTTACACACTACTTGTCAAGAGGCTGGATCGTGTTTTTAAAAACACTCTTTAGTAATTGTGGTAATTTGTATCATGTCTTTCGTGAGGTGAAAAGCTATCCCATCACTGATTTCTCCCTGCTGTTTGGATCCTTTCTCATATGGTGTAACACTGGCAGAGACTTCCAAAATAATTTTTAGCTTTGGATGGCATTCAGATTTGGCTTTGCACTCGTCATACAGAGCTTTGTGGCACGGATTTAAATAGTCAAACAAATTAGCTGTGCTGCCTCGTGTAGTGGCCACAATCGCAAGACACTGCGGACAGAGCGCCAGTTTCTGGTCAACATCCTCCTTTCTGTAGCTAAAATATTTCCATATTACTGAGGTTGTTTGGCTTTGCACCCAAATCTTCCTTTTTAGTGTTTCTCTCTTGTCCCTTCTTCGTTTGGCTGTGCACAAGCAGAGTCTACATGCCAACAAAGTCCCTGTCTTGTGAATGAAATTCAGAAAAAAACCCCACTCAGTTTATCCAAGAACCCTTAATTAGGAGTAAATGATGTTCTATCAGTCACATTTATCTTATAGATTTCTCATGGAAAATGAGCAAGTGTTATTTTTGTATCAAGTAGCAAAAAAAGCAGCATGTGACTATTGCACATCTGCACATCAGTGTTAATGCTGAACTGATGGATTGTGCATCAAGACATCACATTTTTTTGAAACTTCGTATTTTATTTCCTACTTCATTCTGCTTCTCTGAATTAGTATTGTGGAGTTTGCTACTGTATGTAGTTCATGCCTGGGAAAGCATTTTAATTACTCCAACGCCTGGTATGATGCATCATCATACACATTGTGGTGCAACATGTATTTGCCCTAATTAGGTCCTGTGAGAGAAGCAGTTTTATTGTCTCTCCTGCTTATATATGATATATTAGAAAAGAAGAATAGGAGAATATATCACTGTGCTGTGTATAGACCTTCCTTCAGAAACATTCATTCTGTGCTTTGGCCATTAATACAGGAAATAAGCAGCATGTAGGCTTTGAAATGATTCAGAAAAGTTCTACATATATTACACAACATGCAGATAAATTATACACTGGTGTGCTTATAATTTATGTATATACCATATTTAATGCATTTACTGTATGTGTGTCATTCTGTGTTTTAGTAAGGCAACTAATGAGTTCATTTACTTTGTACAACAAGTGTGTGTACAGTTTCTGTGGCTTACTACTGCTTTCCTAATACATCTCTGCCTCTGCTTTTTGTCTTCCAGGAGATACTGAATGGTTGCCTGGTCAAGAGCTGCCTTTATCCCCCTGGGACCTGGTCAGAAAGCCTCTCAGCCAGTGCATCGCCATCCGCCTTAAAGGTACAAACCTGGCAGTCTGTGCTCATTCAGTAGCACTGAGCCAACACCAGAATCAGAGCCGCCATCACTGGTAACAAATGCCATTTGGTGGATAAAAGAGCCTTAAAATGTGTTTGGATGCATTCTGCAGTGTGGGCAGTGTCATACCAGGCTGTACCTACTGAGCCACACCACATGAAGGAAACTCCAAGCCAAAACATTTTCCAGAAAAGGTATTTTGATTAGATAATAACCACTTGGAATCTAATCTAAATCAGAGTAACCGAATGATTGTAATTGATCAGTGTTATTTTTTGAGTCATTTAACATAGAGCAGACTGTTCCAAGGCTCTACATTTAAGTCACAATCTACACAGTTTTATTTTACAAATAGAAAACAAACACACAAAAAAGACATTTGGGCTTAAAACTCATATGTGTTGCATTATTTCAAAGTAAACATTCAGCATATACTGTACAGTGTGAAGATTAAAAATAATATCATGCTTTCTGTACAGTAAAAAGAATAAACTTAAGTCAAACAGCACCAGTTCTTCATGGTGCACTTGTCCTCAGTTTTTCAAGGTATTTGGTAAGTAGTTTTTTTTCCAAGCATCCTGGAGAACTTTCATTTGTCTCAGTGTCTTCTGTCAGACCATGATGATGGGATTGGGACTCTGTGGAGGCTGCATCATCTCTTCAGGACTCCTAGTTGTTCTTGTAGCTGAACATAATTCTATCTGACTCTGGCCAGTACAATACCTCCCTAATGGTAGTGTGAAATGATTTAGAATGTAAGCATCTGAAGAGCCTAACATATGAGATGAGTCACAAGGCTGTTATCTGGATGAAGCACACGCTAAACATGCAGTTTGCTGCACTTGGTGTACGTGCAAAAAATGACAACATGCATGTGATAGCACATTCAAAAGGCTTTCATTGCCACGTAGGAAACCCAGGAGGCAAAAGAGAACTGGATAGGACTGAGAGGAAAAGATTCCTTTGTTACAGGTGTGACTGACAATAACTTGAAAACAATTCCCCTTGTCACTTGACAAGAACTGAGCTAGTGGTTGCCTGTAGCACTTAAATATATATTTTTCACAACAAAGACACAGGGGCCCCAAGAAATATTCACACTCTTAAGTCACACTTCAGAATGTATGAATTACTTTAGCACAAGCACAGTTGTTGAACAAAATGTTTGTTTGACATACAGTTCAAATGAAGAGAGAAGTATTTGGACACTGGCTTCTCTTAAGTCCTCAGTTACGGTGCTTTAGAGTCTAGGTTGTCTTGCAGAACTGCTCGACAGCATCTGCTCATGGAATAGCAGCTTCTGTAACAGCTGTAGTGAAGGTTTTCTCCATTTTTCAGCCAGCAGAGTTCATCCACACGAGAGCACTGACAAGCTGACATTTTATTCTTCACGACATCCCGCAGGTGCTCTGTGGGATTTAGGTCAAGGGTTCTGGGCTGATCTTTGATTTGCTCCTGAACAAAAAAATTCTACAGGCTGCTTCTATTTTTTGTATCATGATCCTGTTCAATCAAATTTTGGATGATTTCTTTTAAATTTGCATATAAATTTCCTCAAGTGTACGAAAACATTGCAACACTTTTAAATGCAGCCTGTTTCCCCTGGTTTTCTACCATACAAAGCTTCAACCATCAAATCCATGCAGATTGAATTTGAACCTAAAATAACACGTCACCAAAAGCATGTTGTTTTGTGAATTTAATCCCAGCTGTCTCATTCCTTTAGCTCAGGAATGGTCTCTGCTGTATCACTCTCCCTCTGTACCCATACTCACTGATTCTATTTTCCAAAGTTAAACAAACTGACCATATTAACTTCATGGAAGTTTGATGATTCAAAGTACAAACACTTCTTTGGGCCACCGTATGTAAAATTATTTCTATAAGTCAACTTATAGCTGCTTGTCCAGCTGCTATTTTTCATGAAGGTTGCTAGCTGTATGACCACCCCATTATTAATCTGGACTACCTTATTGGAGACATTCCCAACCTTGGCTTCTCTGCCTGATGATAATAATGATTCACTATAGGAAAGATATGCTACACAGGTTTATCTCTAGGAAATATTGGGAAGGTATTATGGCAGTGTGTTCTAGTACTGGCACTGAGCTGTTTCCTGATGATGAAAGATCCAGTACCCGTCTAAATGGTCGTCTTAAAATATTTCTTTTTTTAAAGACATAACTGGGGCCAGAACAAGGTTGGACATAGAACCAGAATTATTCCTCCGACACCACAGTTAGTGATTATAAATGAGTCACCACAGCAGCCCTGAGCAGCAGACTGTCTCGCCCTACAGATATTGGAATAATCTTTCTTACTGTCTGCTCCTCTGTTTTGCTGCCTCTGTTCTTTGAATTGCTTTATCTACTGTGTTTCTCGTCACAGTGAGTCAGGGAAAAAAAAAAAAGACTGAACAATAGTCTGGCACCGTGAAAATCAGGGTGAGCAGCAGCCAAACTCTGTCTCTCTCCACCTTCAATCGTACATCAATCCATTTTCTCCATTTCAGCCTCCATCTCTGCCTTCGTCTCCCGTCTTACTCAGGGGTGAGGGGGAGGCGTGTGTCTCCGTATTTAGCTTAGTGTGTGTTTGTTCCTGCGTGTTTGTGTGTGAAGTCCTGACTCAGACATCCGTATCGACCCCCCCTTCATCTAGCCACCGTCACTGTGTTGGGGTTGAGCCAGGACTCGTCCAGCCCGTCAGTGTCCAACATTCACAGCAGTACAAAAAAATCCATTACTGAGGGGTATAACAGCAGCTGTATTATATGAATCAAATATTAATTGTCACAGCAGAAATTAGATTAAGAGTCAATACATACGAATGGTTGATGGCTATTACTAGTCAGTGTTAATACCCATAAAATCCAAACATATTGAGCCCCTAAGGTTTCCTCTTCATTTTCAGCTTCAATTCACTGATGCATGTCAACATTTTTTCTGTTGAAAAAATGTTGACATGCATCAGCGCTGGAAATAGATGCGTTGGTGTGTGGTCTTTTCATAGAAAACAATAGCTGTGTTGCTGCATATGAGATGCTGCCAGCTTATGTTGCCTTGTAATACTGAGTAAAAAATAACAAGCAAAACTTCATGTGTTTCAGGAATCATTTAGAAATGACTCTCCTTCTAAAATTCATTTTATATGGAGGATGTTAAAGATTTTGATGGAGATGGAAGTAATGTTGAGCCACATGTCGAATATTATGACCAAGCTTTTAAAAGTTGCATTCAGTTGCTGTTCATCTGAATAGTGTAGTTAAAGTGTAAGTCTTTGAAGAAGGATGAGTAAGTGTGCTTCCTCAGGATGTGGATTTAAACCTCTTGCTGCTGTAATTCATCCTACTCACTGATCTAAAGCATTAAGAGCTATTAAGTGAATAAATAACCACAGCGACCATACCCTCATGTGTTTTGATTAACTGACAGCAGTGCTTACATTTACTTTATCAAAGGTCCTTAGCTGGAAAAACACCAGAGGAAAGGCGGTTGATGATTGTGGGCATCGAACCTGTGGTGGTGTTAGTTCCAGGACGGTTTCGCTAAAGGGCACCTTGGGGTTCTTCTGTGTGATCTAGCTGAAGAGTGGCTGACACTGAGCATGTAAACCAGAGAGGATTTGAGGATTTATTTGCGCGTGTGTGTGTGTTTTTGACAGGTCTGTCTGAGTCGTGTCTCGATGAGTTGGCTTTGGAATCCCTCTTCCCCCTGCCGCTGCTGCACAACTGTGTCCGCCTGGTAAGCACAAACACACACATTTATGCAAACGCACACAAAGGACTGCAAAGGATTGAAGGATTACGTGAGTAAGACGTTGGAAAAATAGGGAGGAAGCGAGAATCCTGCATCAGGAAAAATGGTAGCACAAGAGGAGATGATGAGAGCAAATGTGGAGAAAGAGAAATGGTGTGCAGTATTTTGTAGCAGCTACACTGCCCCCTGCTGGCTGCATGGAGGAGAGGGAATAAGAGGTTTTTTTGTCACAGATGTGCATTTTACAAGAGCAATAAAACACATAATGGCATGTGAAGTGCAGAGATTACACCCAGCAGCTTCACTTAATATCTTATGTCATTTCATCATCATATACATTTCTACTCTATACAATAAGAATGTGTGTGATTTAAAAGTGAGTCTCTGATACTAATTGTTACCGTATAAGACGAACCTGCATAGTTAACAGATCATTACAGATCAGCGTAATTCATTTATTCATGTGTTTACTCTGCACTGCACCTCACAGCTGCTCATATAAGGAACATGTGCATGTTAGCTACACACAGATAGCTACATACATACATAGTCAGCACTAACAAGCTCAAAGTTCAAGGTGAGCACTGCTAGAATAAGGTGCTCAAACAGGTTATGTGACAACAGAGCTTCATGTTATTCTCACTATTCACACTTTTTGTATCACGTGAGTTCTTTCATCACCCGTTTCTGTATCTAGGTGGAACAGTACGGCAACCTCATCTTTCACGGGCTGGAGGGAGGCTGTCAGGAGTACATCGCCAGTCTGGTCGCTCGCTGCATCAAGGTACGTCCACAGAGTGCTCAAATGTTGATCTAGAAAGCTTCGATCTCAATGGAGCGCAACGTTCCAGTTTAAAAACCCGACCAGTCAGTGGCGCGTTTGTCCACTCGAGTGAAAGGAGGGTCCGTGTTGATGTCCGACTGAGTGAACACAATCCTACTTCAAAGCAAATTCATTTATAACTGAAGTGAATTTATGAGCTTTTTCCATCTCGGAGGGTTCTGAGATTGAAAAGTTTGGGTAAAACCTGACTAGTTCTCCTCCTTTTTAAGAGAAGTTACATTTGGCTCTGTTGCACAAGGTGATGCAATGAAACAGAAATGGCTTGCAAACAGTAACGCAAGTATCTGAGTACAACACGATGAAACACACCACAGGTCAGCTCTTCAGTACATCCCCCAGGTCAGGGATTTGACTGGCATTAGGATAACTCATAGGGTGGAACTGATAAAGTAGTAAAGATGACATTTTCATTCTTTATAAATGTGGTACATACTCGTGACTTTCAGCACGCTGCGAGTCTCTGCAGTGCTCAGTCTGTAGTGTTACCATGGCAAAGGCATCAAATGGTGTTTGTTCCAGTGGCACAGAAATCTGAGATGAGCAGATAAGAAGATGTGTCAGGATGGAGAGGACTGCTTTTTTTTCTTGGATTGCATTTTGAGGGCGTGATGAAGATGACATTAGTACATTTCTACAACAAAACATACTTTATGTACTTTCAAAGACGGCTTAATGACCTTCCTGGTGTTTAGTTACCACTTATACATCCCTCCAGTGAAATGCTGTGTACGCATATTTTTTCTCTTCTTTGTGTATACATGGCTCCTGTATCTGCTGGTTTTCTACTCCGCTGCTTCAGCACGCTATAGTCTTGTTAACATTAGATGTGTCATACATGTGTATTATACTGATATACTAGAAAATATAAGAAATAAAGGACTGATGGAAGGAAAAATGTCCTCAGCAGCCACTCGCTGTTCTCTCTTTGATAGCACTGATGCCTGGAAAAGCCCTTTCTGCTCATTCAAATTCTCCTCCTGCTCCATTTCCCTCGGCTCATAGTAGTAGTACATTTCCTTTGTTTCCATGACAACGCGCTCCCTTCTTACCTCTTTCTGCCTCTTCACTCATCTCCCCCCCCCCCTTCCTCTCCCTCCACCAGTCCAAACAGGAGGCGGTGGGGCTCGACTGTGACGTGGTGAGGGTGGAGGTGGACGAGAGCCTGACCAAAGAGCAGCTGCTGGACACATTCATCACCTGTGGTAAGAAACACACACACATTAAAAACAGCTGCTTGCACATATATCTAGTGCATGCACAGTGTGTACAGGTACATGTGCACAGCAGCAGTGGGATTTTTCATGCACTAATTTTGAGCTGAAACAAGCTGTTAGGTGGTAGTAGCGAACAAACGAACTAAAATGAATCAGCCACTGTTCTGATGATATATTTCTATAAATGTATGTATTTCTATATAAAATGCTTCCAGTGTCCTTTTCTCTTTGCTGGTTTTCTTATGCTCTGTTCAGCCACCTAGCAGAAATCTTTGTCTTCTCTGAAAATTCACCCCTACTAAGAGTTAGATCAAAATAAATTCTAACTAACGCTAATATAGTTAATAGCTACACCTACTACAAATATGCAACACAATATAATTAGCTAATTTAGACTCTGTAGTTGTTGTCATAAGGGGTAATTCCCTTCTACTAGCATTGTGTGAAAGCAGCATTAGTCTTAAGTGGAATATAAAAGACAATAGACCATGTCGTCCTCTTTGTACATGCAAAACAACTGTAAATATTGAAAGATATATACTGTATGTCCACTTTGACTACACCCACATAACTGTCACAAAATGACTTAAAGACGACATTTGTGCAGTAGTTCAAGTTATAAATATGTCCATTAACTGATGCATTTCCTCCCTCTCCCCTTCCTCTCTCAGGTTTCCTGGTGCCGGCGGTGGGGTCAGGGGTCGGGCTACCAGCTGGTCACACCGGTCGCTGTGTGGTCGTCCTGCTGGAGGGACTGGAGAAGGCTTCATCTCTAACAGGCCTGCTGGGAGACCTCTGCCACAGTTTGGACAACAGGGGCTCTGCTTCACCACTGGTCCTGAACACTGGTATGACTGCAGCCAGATTCAGCACCCCATGAGACTGGAACTGTGATCAAAGATACAGTTACATGTGCAGGATTATTATATGATGATATATTAAGAAGTATATGATAGCTTTCACCCCTTCATTTTCAACATTTAGCACCTGGGAGCATTTTAGTCAGAAATGTTCAAACCCTGAGCATAGTAGTGTCTAAGATCAGCCCTAACATTTTTTCAGTTTAGGGCAACGTTAAAATCAAAACCTGATTTGTTTTTTTGAGAAAGAGAAATTGAGAAATACAGTTAAACATGTTTTAAAATACACACAAATCCACTTAATTTGCTTAATGCAGCTTTAACAAAACCAAATCCTCATCTATTCATAAAAATGTAATACATCATTTTATTTAGCTTTATTTTCCATTCATGTAGGCGTAGTCTCCAAAACATATACTGCAGTATTATATCCTGCTTTGCATCTCAGATGTTGGGTTTTAAGGCAGGTTTTACCCAGGAGTAGTGTCTGATATGAAGGCCTCATTGTGTAAATTAAAAAAACAAAAAAAACAAAGTGCACTCAGAGAGCACAGTCCTCCACCAAAGCCAATGACTCTGATTTTTAATAAAGTGTTCTGGATCCACTTCAGATTTTTTATTGGGTTCTTCCTTTGCACACGTGCAACCTCTTTATCAAATGTCATCAAATCTGGCCGTGTAGTTTTTGTGTATCCTTGCTGACAGACAGGCAAACAAACAAACAAATGGCATTGAAAACCTTGTTAAAGAATCTTGTTTGAGTTGTGACACAATAACTGCATCCAGCAGCTGCTGTTAAAAGGCTTAGACTGTCCTTTGCTTTAAACAACCAGATATCCATTCAATAAATGGCTGACTAAAAAATGAATGCCAACTCAACTTTCTTTTTTCCTTCTGTCCTATTTATTCCTGCCTTAGGTCCTCACCACTTCTGTGAGGGCAACTTCCTGATTGCAACATTGTCGAAGCCCCGCCTCCAGGGAGCAGAGCTCCGCCTCCAGCAGCATTTCCGCTGGGTGACGTTCCGCTGGGACCAGGAGCCACTGCATGGCCTGCTGGGAAGACACCTCCGCAGGAAGCTGCTTCATAAGGTCAGTTAGAGAGACAGACTGCAGCATTATTGGTAGGTGTGGTGTTCACTGCTACTTGTTAGGTTTTTTCATTTTGATTCCAAACAAGGCTTTAAGTTGGAAATGGTGAAAATATTAAATAGATGAGAACTGTGCAGTAGTTTCTGAGTGGAAAGTGAAACTTCAAAATAGTTTTGTTGTAGATGGTAACACATCTGCACATCTGTGACTTTAAAATGGATCATTGAAACAAAATATGAGGAGAAATCCTCCAAAAACATAACGAGAGCCATTTGGTCTCATGTTGTGAAGCAGGCTGTTCAATCCAGCTGTCAAGTAAAACTGTGATGTTCCTCCTCATTTGCTCCCTCATTGTTTCCTTTCAGTTCAGTGGTGTTTTATCAGCAGAATGGAAGCAAAAAGTGGAGTCATTTATTCTTTTGTGCCTCCACCTCTCCTCCAGATGGGGACTGGAGTTTGGTCATCTGATGGCGTCATGGAGCGCTCAGTGCTGTGGGTGAGTCAGGTCTGGCAGCAGCTCAACGCCTGTCTGTCCCGTCTGGGGACTCATGAGGCCTTGCTGGGCCCACAGCTCTTCCTGTCCTGCCCTGTGGTCCTGAACAACACACAGACTATCGTCAGGTAGGGGTGTGTGCGTGCGTGAACATATCTTTTGACCAGTCTTCACAGCTCCAATGGGCTGTTTGAGGGTTAAGACTTTAGAGTTTTAAGTTACGGTAAGTGTTGGGGCTAGGCTTTTAGTTGTATTAGTTAGAATGAGGGGATAGGGAATGTTTTATATGTATGTATTATTATCAATGAGTGCATAGAATAAATACAGATTAAACATGTTAATAAGCCAATACTTTCTGGCTGAGCTTATAATGAAGTTTTAGCAGACACCAGTTAATAAAGACAGTCTGGTCCGGCCTGGACAACACTGGCTGACTATACTCACTACTCTCAAACATATTTAGTTTGCTGAGACAACATGTTTATGCAATAAGTTATTTAACTGAAATTCAATTTGTTTTAAAGTTCTTACCAGTTACCTCTCAGTTAATTTAGGACCTTCTCCTAGAACATGCTTTATTTTTTAAACATGCACATTTTAATAGCAGCCTTTGTTGTCTCTAAAGCTGCTTACTTTAACTGACATCAGCTCATTGTTGACTAGAAATGATAAGCCAAAGAAAAAATGTACAGAACTCTAAGAAGTCATGGAGGGGAGTCTGACTGTGAGGCTGATGTCTGTGTGCTCACAGGTGGCTCGCACGTCTCTGGAACGCTGTGGTCGTCCCCCGAGTGGAAGAAGCCATCATCTCCCGGGTAACAGCCAAGCGCTCCTCCACCTCTCCCTCTTCACCCCCTTCGCCGCAGCGACCGTCTCCTAGCAACTGTGGGCTCAGCGCCGGACAGCAGGCTGTGGTGAAAGCCGCCCTCAGCATCCTGGTCAACAAGGCTGTTCTCCTAGGCTGTCCCCTGCCTCGACACGGTGTGTGGGCGCGTCACAGAGGATGATCAGCTGGTGTTTCAGTCACAGTGACCTTCTGAGAAATGGATAAGAAAAGGAGATGATTCGGGAAAAAGATTCTCATAGGAAAAACACACTCATGTGCATTTTCTCCTCAATTCTCAGAAATCGACAGGCACCTGCTGGAGTTCCGTGGCGGCACTTTCCCCCTGTCAGCCATCAGCTCTTATAAGGCGAGTGGTGGTGGTGGCGGAGGAGGTCGGAGGGGGCGAGACGGCGGCAAGTTGAGACGATCCAACACCAGCCCACGCAAGAAGGGAAGCCCCGCCTTAAACTGGAGCTGTGGCGGTTCCTTCAGAGAGGGTAAGATGGCTGCTCTGCCAGCACTGATACAAGCTGTGTCCTTCAGATTACCTAAAAGTCCCACTGAACCCACTGCACCTCCTCCCCCGATGACATCACCTAGCCTCACAGAAACTAAAGCTAGTGGTATGTTCAACCCCTCTCCCCTGTGGTAGACTTTGGAGTATTTTTCTTTAATGCTACTTAAATTCAAACTCTACTGCTTTTCAGACGGAAATATTGTACTTTTTAACTACACTCCATTTATTTGAGAGCTATAATCAGTCCTTATGTACACTTTTTACCTAAAAAATACAATAAGCTTATAAAATTAAGAACATTTGAAAGATTAAATCAGTAGATGCCAGTATACAGTTGTGGTGGCTCCTTGTGACCATAATACATCCAGTCTACAATACTCACATGTTTCATTTAAACATATTTTAATGGGCCAAGAGATCAGATTGCTCAATACTTAAAAAAAGTAGCAGCCATTAGTTTTCGTCTGTCTTAAGCCTTCAATCATCTCCCTTCAAATGTATCGTGTCCCTTTAGTAAAATGCTGAACACACATAGATGCATCACTATTAAGAATTTAGTAATAATGAAAGAGAAAGAGTGCTTTTTCTTCAATACTTTTGTACATTTAGATAATATTGTTTCTGAACTTTGAGCTAAGCAGGATTTTAAATGTAGAACTACTTATTTATTTCATTGAATCCAGTTTTCAGGACTTCCCTGTAATTAATGATGTATCCATCCTGCAGACAGAATAAGTTTAATCTACAGTAGTTATTAACCAATGACGGATGAGCACATGAACATAAATGGTAAACTGCACATGTGATAAGGTGAGGACTGACTCCAGTAAACGCTGTTACACAATGAACAAATGAAGTAGTAAAGTCAAGTGTCAGCAGATTCCACAAGGCGGCACTGTTTAAGAGGCTCGACGTGGGCTGCTTACTGCTGTAAGCACACAGTAAACATCCACATACCTCAGTGTAGATTACACTATAGTTTTGCCTGGAAAGCAACTTTTTTTCTAATAAAAACTTTTGAAATAAAGCTCTATGTAATCCTGAGTAACAGTGGACACTGTTGTGTAAATACACATAACTGTAACAGACCATTACTGTGAGTACAACAAACAAATTCCATTCACCTTCTACTAGAGAGGACAAAGAAATCTCTTAAAGTCAGAAGCTTTACAAGTAAAACCAGAACTATTTGCAAGCGTGGAAGTATTGAATTGAGCCTTTACTTTCACATTTCACTGATGAACTTGTTTGTGTGTGTTTGTGATTGCAGGTTCGCTGTCTAGCACTGATGTCAGCTTCATCACCAACGGCAAAGTCCAGAGGTTGGTGTTTTGTTTACTGATTATTATTAATAATATGCTGAGCTGGTAGTAGCATTAGCGTACATTAGCATGGCTCCACAGTGTAGCACTGGTACCGCAGGACTGCGAGATGACGTTTGTGTATGGTGGAGTCATCAAACACGACAACACACTAGAAAGAAAACTGTAATGATAAACATGTTCAGTAGCTGGATTAATGAGATGTGATGTCACATGCATTGAAATTACATTTTCATTTTGTTGTCTGTTTTTTCAGGGAGCCGGCAGGTCTGCCTGTTTTCTCTGATGATGAGACAGATTTGATCAGAGAGCTGCAGACTATGTGCTCGAGCAAGTCAGAGCCAGACATCAGCAAGGTAGTGTCATTTTTAAATGTACTTACTGACCTTTACTTAACCAGGAAAAGTCTGTTTGAGATGAACAATAATTTACATGAGCGTCCTGGCAAAGACAGACAGCAAGCACAATTCGACAGGTGACAGACATTCTCACATAAGTTAAGTGTGTGTTAAATAAAATCGCAAACATATTTTAAACATATATTAAAATACTGACAAATTGTGTCCAAGCAAAGTACATGAATGCTGTTTTTCCCCCAATTCAGTACTGGCTCTGGGAACAGGTAACTGAAACTATGTCCTGAAAGTGAGAACAGAAGGTTCCCATACTTTTTGAAGGATATATCTGTAAGATATGATCAAAGCAAACCAAGAATAACTTTAGAAATAGGACAAAGTAGACGGTCCAGTTTGAGCATATTACATACAGTGGTGAGTGACAGATTTAAGATTTGTAAGTAAGATATACTTCAGATTATGCTTGCCATTTTATGATAATAGAAATAGTCTTGAAAAATCACTGTTAAACCATCGTACCTAAATACTGAACACTAACTTAAACCTAATTGTAAGCTTTACCCTTACAGCATTAAGACTAAACTTTCACCACACAAACCTAGAAAGACATGCACACACACTCTACAACACTGACAGCAGTTCTCTGCACCTGTGTGATTCATTATAGTAGTCCTTCGCAATCTCACTGTATTGCGGATTTTTAAATTGTATATACCAACCAGAGCACTGTGTTCTGTATCCTGGGAGCTCCGTCTCCCGTGTATAGCATCCGTTCAGCATCTTGCCTTGTCCATTTCACATCAACGTCTGATCGCTGCACATAGTGTTGCTCACACTCAGTGAGTGTGGGGAGGGTTTATAAAGCCTTAAAATATATATAAATAATAAAATAAATATAAGGTCGCTACTTCGCGGATTTTCACCTATCACAGGGGGTTCTGGAGCCTAACCCCCGCGATAGACGAGGGACTATTGTATTTAAATCTCTGAAGTTCATTAAAGGAAAATTCCCTTGTCTTTGGACTTTGACGTAGTAAAGCAGTTGTTTCTATTATAGACAAACATACTGTACAACTATGTATCAGGATGCATATTTCCTATCATTCTCCATTCTCAAACATACTTATCTCTATAATCTGATGCTGGTGTTTGGTACGACCAGCTACACACTTTACTGAAGGAAAATCCATTAAGAAGGACCTCTGTTTACCCCTGTGTCTCTGCCTCTCACCAAAATACATAAAAGCACGTCAGCAGATGACACTCAGGTCTTAATTACACTGACATTTCCAAACTGTCGGCTTTTAGGTCACATGTTTTGACTCACTCCTGGCTCTTTAATTCATCGCTGTCATCTTTCTAAGTATAGAGGCCCTGAGTGTGTCTGGTGCTTTGCACTGGCATGAGAATTACTTCCATCTATCTTTAAATGAGCTCCTGTGCTCGTAAGATGATGTAGAAGAAGACATGCAAATGTGGAAAGCTGCTTCAGGTATTCAAGAAAAATAGAGGAAATAAGGGTCAGGTAAGTCTTTAAAGACCTGCAATGACCTCTGATGACTTATCTGAAGGTATTCAGTAAATGTGATGTTTTGTGTCCACACGTATCCGAGAAGAAAACACTGAGTGTTTTTTGGAGGTTTTGTAGTTAATGGTCCTGAAATTATCAGCATTAGAGTTAAGCTTGTCACTCGTCTTCTGGCTAACTTCTACTCTTGTCCATCTCTCACAGATTTCTCAGGCCAAAGATGACTTGATCCTGTTCTCCAGCTCTCCCAGTGAAGCGCTGCCTCCTCAAAAGGCCGAGCAGGAAACCACAGTCCAGCAGCGACCGCAGATGGTGAGAAAGGGGGACAAAAAGAGTGTAAATAGAAACAACTGGTAGCTCAGCATATAAATACATTTCTGTTGCTGTATATAATCTGTGTAGAGAAATGTTTGTTGTCTGAGCAGCAAAACATAATACAGCAGATAAGACTGTAAACAAGAATACGGTAGAATACAGTGAAGTGAAAGAGTTTAGTACATCCTCTGTATGGCTGCACAGTGTGACAACAGTGACCTATACAGAAACTGAAGGCTGAATTTAAGTGACTACTAAACCATAAACTGGTGACTCGCATTTTACATGTATGTACATGTATTTGCAAAACTTCTAATCATGTGTCTCCTGTGTGTTTAGTGTTACCTCACACATAATTTCACACATAACTGACTGTTCAGTTGGAGGAATGTGTACAATATATGATTACTGCAGGTTTAGCTGACTGTAGGTTTAACTGTGAGGTTGCACATTAACCTGTTGCATCATTGTTTTGGTAGATTTAGTGAAAGGCCTGCAGGAAAATGTTCAAAGATGTGTGGCATTATCTCATTACCACCAAAGTTTATAGTTCAAGCATTTGGTACCAAAGCTAATTTGTTTTTAGTTACACTAGCAACATGCCTCGAGGGATAGCAACCACTTCCAGACTAAGATTTCTGTTGCAAACTGTTACAGTCGGTGCCATGAAACTGTGTACAGACATTTGTGGTCCCCACAGAATGAATCCTACTGACTGAGGAGATCATCAGACTTTTCGTTTTAGGGTTGGAATGCTAACGAGTTGAACTAAGATGTGAAAAATAAGTTGTCATTATGAGCATGTTAGCATCAAAACATTGCTGTGCTAAAGTCCAGCCTCTCACAGCTGCTAGGATGAATATATGGAACCCTAAAATGTTCAATAATGTAAATTATTTGTGGAAATGTATAAATGAAACAATAATTGTTACAAACTGATCAGATTATATATTGTATTTTCACAAGGAACATTATTTCACTTGTCACCACTTCTATTAAGCTAGTAGACTAAACAACTGCTACAGGAACTGGCCAGTTAGCATCTGTTAGCTGCAGGTACAATGATACTATACTATGTAGGTGCAGCTGTAAATAAACACAGTAGGTTGTTGGCAGTTGTTGTTAAGCTAACTAGCATAAGAAAGGCGGGAGACATTTTGTGACATTTTGAAATGAATGTCACAAGGAAAAAATGACGTTTTTTGTTAAATAGAGACTTTGCCTGTTTTGAAAAATAATGAATATTACACTGTTTCTATGTTTCTTTTGCAGTTTGTGGTGTTGCAAGAATAACTGAGTGTATTTTTAATAAAAGTTCAGAAATTAAAATCAAATCACACCAATTAAAAACTAAAGATTTGAAATTTCTGCTGCCATTACTTCCTTCTCATGTTGGTGGAGCAAGTTTTCTTTATCAGTTTAAAAAGACACTGTAAAACTGACTCTGTCTCTCTTCCCACAGACCGCTGTCAGTCAGTCCAGCCGCAGCTCCAACCCGGTGGCCGTTCAGAGCAGCGATCGCCGTTCCGGCCCTCGCGCCAAATCGCAGCTTCCCGTCCCCAGCAGCAGAGGGCAGCAGACCCGAGCAT